>JANHFX010009861.1:0-32326 GCA_027560015.1 Chloroceryle amazona | reverse complement strand
CCCTTCCCTTCCCTTCCCTTCCCTTCCCTTCCCTTCCCTTCCCTTCCCTTCCCTTCCCTTCCCTTCCCTTCCCTTCGCTTCCCTTCCTTTCTCTCTCCATTCCACTGAAGAATATAGTTCTTTGCTCTGACTCTGGCTTCTGCTTTTGTCCTTTTAAAAAAAAATAATAATAATTGACCGTGTTTCTCTCTTCCCTCATATTTCACCCCTGCTAATTTTCTTTATTACTTTTCTGCGCTTTCTTTTCTGCCACACTCCATTGACTCTCCTCTTCTGGTATTTTAGTGTTTTTTTTCCTATTCAGTTCTGTCAATTTGCTTCTCTGATTTTTTTCCCATTGAAACAGCTAAATTTGAAGGATTACAGGGATATCTTGTTTTCCATAATATTCTATTTCATTAGAGCCTGCTACTATTGAAATCGACGGCAAGTCTCCCATACACTCCTGGGAGAGCTGGAATGGATCCGAAATATTTGCTATTTGCCAAATGGTGGGAGTCTCTGAGTCCAAAGCTGGTCTCCTTACATCAGGATCAAATGCAGACTCCAGTTTGAATCAGAACCATATGCTCTTCCCAAATTATGAATTTTCATAGTAAAATAATCCGCATAACGCATACTGAAGGACAATAATGCCCCTGTTAAGTGCTGACTCAGCATCATGGGAAGGGGGAGGGTTACCTTGCAGGACACAGCTCAGATGTGATGGACTGAAGCAGAGCAAAGGAAAGGGATACATAGATGGAGAAATTTGGTCATGTTTAGCAAGAAAATGCAGTTAGAAAATACTTGACAATATCTGTCACCAGTTACTGAGTTAAACTCTAGCTCCCCTGATGTCATTAGCAAGCCTCCCAGTGACTTTAGGCATCTGGAAGTTCACCTACCAAATATTCAATTTGCTGTTAGGCATGTAAATGAACAAGGGATGAGACATTCTTGTAAGGACACCTCTCGATGCATTTTGCCACTGTGACACTCACTTTCTTAATGTGTTTTATAACTGTCAGACACTCTCAAAATATTCTGATAAATGTCAGTTTGGCTGAAATAAAATAAAAGAAACCAAAAACTGACTACTTTGCTTTTACACTGAAGATTGCTCTTATTTTTACAGATACTCAGAAAAGTCAGAGCACTTGGAGCCTGATTTTCTTCTTTGTTCATGGGGTTTTGATACCAGCTCTGTCCCCTCTGTGGATAAGGTGAGGCACAACTGGGCACAGATGCCTCCTCTTCCTAGGGATGGCTGTGTTTGTTTGGCTATTTGCAGAGGAATTGCATGTGATAAACCTGACAGTGGTGGTGACTGCCAGCCCTGGAACGGTCCAGTGGTGTCAGTGAGAGTGTGGGTGTCCCTGTGGCCAGGCCTGGCCTCCCCATGGCTCGCAGGGCAAGCTTGAGTTTGTGAGTGCTTTTATTGCCTGCAATTGAAATCCATGTTTTTAAGACCATCATTCAATTTAAAAAGAAAGCTTTCTCTTTTCCTAGCTAAAAGGAAGCCTGCTGTACAAATGATGGATGAAATGTCCCCTCCGTGCAGCCCATGCCCAGGACATAGCATAGGCACTACATTTAATTTCTTATTAGATGCTTTTTTCCTCCTTATTGTCTCTCTTTTCCAATGCTGTCTTCATGTTGATTTTCCCCCTGCTCTACTTGTCACCCTGTAATTGCACTGTATTTCCTTCTCTCCCTTCTGCTGGCCTTTTTTCCTTTCCACTGTCTCTCCTGAGTCCAGAAAGTGAGCCCAGTAACATTCCTGCTTCCCCACAAACAAGTGAGTCTGCACCATCGCAACAGGCTTCAAGCAAGGCAAGACAAACTTGCCTCCCTCTTATCCCCCTGAAAAAATGGGTAAGTGCAGCCCTTGCTCCTCCTGGTCGGAGCTACTCCCCATGCATCATGGATCAGTGGGGAGGATGTCCTTATATTGGTGCCCAGAGGGAAAGACACCTCCCAGTATATCAGGGAAAGCAGAGGGAGAGGCAGCTCAAGGAAGGGGTGTACAGGAGGTTGTCTGCAGGCAGCTCAGGGGGTTGTTTGCAGTCCTGCCACAAGATGCCTGGGGTGGGCTGGGAGGAGGGGCATGCCACAGGCAGGGAGGGTCTAGGGTGCCCTGTGCCAAACCTCCCTGCAGCCTGATGCAGTGGCCACACTGTGCCCAACTGCAGCTTGTTGGTGTTTCTCATTTCTCATTGGGAAAGCAGGCATGCTCTCTGGCCAGCCCTCTCCTGACACTGCCAGGCAGCCTGTCTGTGCTGAGGACATCTTCTCTGGGGAACCTGTGGTACAGCAGCTCTAGCAACATGGTCTTTCAGAGCAGGGTCAGCTCCTCCAGCCGTGATAACATCTGTGTGTTCTTCCTCTTGTCCTGAAATGTGGGGCTTCCCCTGGTGGCTTTTGTATTGCAGATGGCCAGAGTCCTGTTTCTGGCATCAGACGAGTAAGTCGGTTGTCTCTGTGTGAGCTGCAGCATGTACGTCCATGCGCTAGTCATTTTTGAACCGCAAATGGCACCAAAGTAAGGGGAAAGGGAGGAGGAGCAGAGGCCTTTATGTTGTGGTAGATAACAGGAAGGGGAGGTGGAGAAAAAGACTGTCTTCTCTCAGTAACTCTTAAAATGACTCTATCTGATGTAAAGTCCTACTGCCAATGCCCGTGCTTGGCCCCAAAGCCACTGCTCCACCCAGGAGAATCTACAGGTAACACCACGAGGTACAGACTGTCTTAACTCTTCACCTCCCAGCCTTCAGAAACTTCACTTTCATGGAACCCTGCTTTCTGAAAAGGCATGAAACATCTCTGTGTTTGACAGACAACATTGTTAGTCACTAAATTCATTTCCATTGACCATCCCATGGTTGATAATGCATGTTCAAAAAGTGATCTAGCAAAGAAAACTTTTCTGCAGGTTCCCCAAACTACTTTATTCCATTAAATGTATATGCTCAGAGCTTTCAAAAAGAAGAATTTTGGCAATGCCAGGTTGCTCACTGATGATTTACAAATTACTGCTTCTTTATCATACATTGAATTTTAACCCTCAGTCTCTCAGTTCTAAAGCACATATCAACCATATGCTGAAGGAATCAAGAACATAGGCTTCAATTATTTCATTTTATGGAGGTTAAAAAGGTTCTTGTAAATGACTGATACAAATAACTGGAAAGCCAGTTAAAACAACTGGATAACAGATGGCAAAGGAAAGTGGTTTACTGTAAAGTGTTGCAGAGAAGATCATTTACAAGAAGCAATTACACAAACATCCCTAAGCATCCAAGATCCCATAAAAGGGTTGCTGAGGTGGAAGCACATTTTCAGTTGTGGATTTTTGTGCTTGAATGCAAATCAAATCTTGACTTTAAATTTTCTTCCATTCTTACTTTTTTTTCATCCCTTCTTTCTCCATGTCCCTTCATTACCAAAGGGGCATTATTGTTTCTCAACCTGCACAAGTTATGAAACTAGACAGATGAGCACTCTCTCCAATTTATTTATTTTTCTAAGTCATCATTTGTTTAATTCTTATTTCCTCTGGAGGTTAAGGATCACTTAAAGACCAAAGAAGACAATGCCTGTCCTGTGGACATAAATAGTTTTAACAAATAAAACTGCTGAAGTAATATATTTTTCTTCAGTATCATGACAGAAGACAGAAGCTGCCTCATTCTGACATTTAGGAAGCTAAACATATATCTGTCTTTACCTTTTCAAGCCCTTTTCATCCCCCCACCTAATCCACTTTGTATAGATAACGGGAACACAACTTTCTTGCAGGATCTTGCCATAGTGATGACCTAATAAGACCAAAGCTTTTGCATGCTGGATGTCTGCAGACAGAAGTACTTTCCCTCAGCTGGAAGAAAAGCATTTCTAAAGTTAGCAAAGGCAATTCAAGCTAGTGTTTGCTGTTCTTCTAAGGGTGGAGATTTAGCAGCTCCTGCAGTTCCTAACATTCCCCTGGGAGAGAAAAGGAGGGAAGGGCGGGCAACAGAAAAAATAATTATTTTTTTTTTTCACTACTTCTCATAGTATCCATGGATTTTATTAGCAAAGTCTGTCAGCCTGACCACTGGTAGGAATACTGGGTAGATTCTGCACTCACAAAATTATGTGCAGTCCTCTGATATGATCTTAGGAGAATCCCTTTCATGTATAAGAGACAGTATGAGTATGAAAGAATTCAGCCCATTGACTAATATTTCCCATAGCCTGCCTGTATCTCTCTTGCTATCCCCAAATCCAAGTGCAGGGCACAGGCACTCCCTCAACAGTATCAGCAGGGTGAAGCTTCTCCGGTCCTGTAACTTGCAGGCTTCTTCTTGATTACATATGCCCACAGATGTCAGATTGCCCTCCTGTCAGTTATTCTCATTTGATACTGAAATCCCAGGTACTGGATTAGGAGAGTGACAATCTGTCTACTTCCTTATATATGCATTCCCACACATATCTAATGTGCGAGTTGCAGTTGTCTCCTGCAGGCCAGACTTCTCCCAAGACTGCTGGGCAAAGTGGTCCAAACAATGTCTCCAGGAGTGGGTAGGAGACCATCCCAGTGTGAAGACATACCCAGGCTCAGTCTGGGCACTTGCTAAGAGGTCACTTCCTTCTGGGACATACCCAGGGTCAGAAAATACAGGTGGCATCCCCAGGTGCTGGAATACATCTCTAAGGTCAGAAGCACAGAAGTGTAAATGAGATCAGCCTCAAGACTGAGACTCGGAAGGCAGGGAAGGGCAAATGTAACACAGAGCCATTATTCCTCCAGTTACCAAGGTGAAGCAAGCACAGCTTAGACATACCTGAGGATCAAGCATCTGCAGGCCTAAAGCCAAAACCATTGCACACAGGCACAGCGTATACCACAGAGATGTAACCACTTGTCTACTGTAGGTCTTTGCACTGCTGTAGGTCCTAACGAACTGCCCCAATCACATTGGGGTTTATTTGGTATATGTTGCATGGCTTTTATCAACCCCAGCATAAGCATGCCAATGTCAGAAGAGTTATTTCCTGATGCCCATTGGCAGAAGCAGGTTGGCTATCAGGCTGATACTGTCACAGTGTTGGTTGATAAATTGGTACAAGTCTGAGAGTTTTGCAGTAGGAGAAGTTTCTAAGCACTGCATCATAATTTTATAACACTAAACACTGCCTGAATTTTCTTCTTGTCCCTCCCTGCACACATGCACCCACCCACCCATACACACACACTTCCTACCCTGCCACAAGTGACTAATGGGCATGGAGTCTTAACCAAAACTTCACTGATCTCATTGAGATACTGCAAGATTCATTGTCTCCTGCTCTGGGACCAGAGGTGCAGCTTCCTGGCCAGGATTATCAGCCCTAGGCAGGAGCCATGGCAGCCCCAGCTCTGTCCCCCTCACCAACTGGAGTAACTGGGGGCAGGGACAGGCTGTCCCAGAGGGAAGGCCTCGCAGCCTTCCAAGCTGCAGCTATCTGCAGCATACATCAGTACAAAGCACTTTATCTGACATCCAGTCTAATATCCAAAGCTATACATACAGTTCAGGTTCCCTTCTGGGGCATGAGAGGGAAAGAAAGACCCTGCGGGAGGACAGTTTACCCCAACTGAGCCACATGTTCTGGGCAGGTGAGCTGAATTGCCCCTGCTTATTTCTCCTTGTTAACAACACAGAAGCCTGGATGACAAATTTAGGGAAGACATCTCCCTTCCAGACAGCTAGGTAGGTGAGGTCAGTTCCTGCCCACCCTGCTTTAATCCAGAAACCAGGCAAATGTCATCTCTCAAAAAAACCAGAATAAATTTAAATGGAAAAAACAGTGTTCCCCAAGATGGACTCTAATAAGGACATTAGCTACCAATCACTGGCCAAAAGTGCTATGGACTTTGGAAAAACAGCTCCAGATTTCAGTTGAGAAATGTACCAGTGACAGGGCATTCCTCAAGCAGCATTACAGAGGTGTGGGAAATGCTTGAGGGATCCTGCAAACAGTCTCTGCAATCCTGAGTATCTGAATAATGTGGTAGTGCTCTTTAAATGGGCACCTTCTGAGGCTGAACTAGAAATAGTTTACTGACAGGAGTTTTTGCTGAAGCAATGAGCTTTATATGAAAGACTGAACAAAGCTTGCAGAAAGATCTTTTCTGCACTCTGACATGATAATGCTCCCAGCCTGAATTTCATCTTCATTAGGTACCTGACACATCAAAGCCACAATTTCCCTGGTACTTAATAGACAGCTTATGTGGTCCTAATAACATATCAGCAAGTGCTCAGTATTAAACATACATCATCTGTGCAAAGAGAGAAGGGAGGACTGAATGACCTTGTTTTAATTAAGGGGTCTTAACTAAGCCACTAATCCTGTACATTCCAGATGTTAGTTATGTGCCTACCACCATTTGGCCTACTCATTAAATTGCATCCACAGTTAATTGAGAGCAAAGCATTTCGTCCAGAAAATTGCAGGCTATATTAAAAAAAAAAAAAACAACAAAACCAAACAGGCTAAAGATGTGGTTCATAAGTAAAAGTAGTTATTTATTCTCAGCAGCAATTTTTTTTTTTCCCCCAAAAAAAGGGAAGAAGATGTGTTTCACAGTAAACTCAGCAATCCCTTAGTACTGGTAGTGCTTCACCGTGGCATGAGGGTGATATGAAAGGATTATCCATTGAATATGAGAACACAGTGTACCAGGCACTGTGCAAATACCCCCATACCAGACCATTTTTGCTGTAGTGAGCTTGCAGCCACCTACAGTAGAAGTACAGGTTGCAAACTAGAGGGCACTAGGCAGTAGTTAAATGGAAATGCTCTGTATAATGAATGGGAGGGTAGCTTGCCACCCTCCAGTGGGGCTAAGGGACAAGTGTCCCACCTCCATCAGCAAGAAGATGGCAAACCATTCTCATGCTGGCACTAGACCTCCAGCTCAGCCCGAAGGGATGAATTTGGGTGTGCTTGATCCATCACACAAGGACTGGGATGGGGGTCTCTGCATTCCCCTGGCAGTGAGGAGGGTTTGCTAGGTGAGGTGGCAGCCCACCAGCTCTCCTGGGGCTCCAGCCTCAGCAAGGAAGGAGTGCTGCCTGAGCTCTGTACCTATCCTTGCTGGGACATAGGGCCACTCAGCCTCAGGCTCAGCTCTCCTGGAGGTCTGTCATCAGAGCCTCCCTCAGTACCAAATGAGTCACTTCCTCCTCATTTGTCAAAAACACTACAAACCCTTGATTTGAGTAGCAAGAGCTGCCATTCCTCGGGTTCCTGATGACAGCTTGTGGAATCATCTGTCTTTGATAGAAAAGGGTTTGTGCTTGTGCTTTACGTATCTAATAGGATAAGAATAAGAAGAGCGCATGGCTACTGAGTAATACAAAGCAGGTAACCGAATTTAGAACAGTTGTTCACAGTACAAGTATTTTTTGGCAGCTTGCTCCTCCAGTGGAGATTCGTGAGCGCAGCTGTTAACATTTTCTCACCCACCTACACAGTCAGGACAGCCAGCATTATTTTTTTTTTTAGAATGAATTGCATCCATTGGTGAAAGAAGTTTTGCTGGAATCTGCTGCCTTCAGCAACCAGGCTCACAAGGGATTTAATAGGAAACCCCTCTTAAAGGAACATGAGTCAGTTATGAGGATTTTTTTTTTTTTTTTTTTTTTTTTTTTTTTTTTTTTTTTTTTTTTTGTGAGCTCTGATGAAGGAATTGGTAAGGAGTTTTCCATGCTTTACTTACATGGACAAGCTAAGTTTCAAATAGCTCTCTAATGAGGAGCTTTTCAAGGAAGTCTTTGTACTTTGTTTGAAAACTTGGTCTGATCCCCTGATGCCCTCCCTTCTCTTGACCTGATCTCCCAGAGAAGCAGCCGATGGTAAATTAAAGTGTATACTGCATTCCCCAAAGACTATGAATGCAACAGCTGGTTGAACGTCACCCAGGAGTGGGGAAAAGGCTAAAACCAAGCGTCTCCTTCCTTCTTTACTTTAGGCCAGTAGCTTGTCTGGAATAGGGCCACAATTTTCACTCTGATTTGAGAAGTAGTGTTTCTGTCTGCCTCCCTGCCCTCCTTTGGCCTCCTCAGATGCTTCTGCATTGTCTGAAGTGTTCCCCAAATGGTCTAGGGAGAAAGTCTGAAGGTATGCAGAGATGAAATAATGTCCTATGTGGTGATGTTCTGATTTCACAAATATGTCTGTAAAGCAGTATAATTTTCCAGACTTAAGCATTTCCCTTAAAAAGACTTCAGATCAGTGGCCAAGACACATGCTTCTCCTGACATCAGGGAAAGAATTTTGGGGCTGCTCTGACATTCAAAAGGCAGCACTAATATGGAGGACTTTTCTACCTGCTACTCCAGTTATACACTCAGATAGCTTCAGTGCTTTTTGCTTCCACTTTCATGCTCCCTGAAACCTAGAATGGGACAACTGCACTTCCCTACATATTGTGAAGCACCTCAGTCACCAGAGAAACTGGTGTCCTAAGTCCTATGCACTTCCTTGAGGTGAGGGATTATCTTGCTACATGAGAAACTTACCTTCATGTAAATGAAGTTCATTGGGTTAATCAGGAGCACAGGTTGTGTTCTTCCTAATACTTGACAAGTAATGCCTTTATTTCCAGAGCAGCACTGGACACAGTGATGGCCAAGTGTCTCAGAGAATTAATTTCAAGAGTAAGTCTTGAGCTGATTTATTGAAGAACATCCAGCCATGCCACACAAGAGGGCTTTTGAAGGAACCTGGGGAAGGAATGCTCAGGCAGCACCAGGCTTCTGACATACACCATCCCATCAGCCTGGGGAGCAAAATGCTGTATAGGACACCACCAGGCTAATCAAGAGGGAAAAGGAGCTTTTGTAAGACAGTAACTGCTCTCTGTGTAATTAATGCATTACATTTTGCAGGCTGACATTTCTGACTTTAAATGAGGAACAAAGAAAACAATCTATTGTCAGAATTGACGTACATATTAAAGCCTAAGAAAACCACAATGAAAATGAACCTCAGACAAAATGTTTCCTATTCTTTGTGCATTCCCACTAAGAAAACGGTCTCTCTCAAGACATGGAAAAGTGTTGTGACAGGAATATTTACAGCATACCAGAGGACACCCTCTGAAAAAATACGGTGGCTGAGCAAACTTAGCCTGGAAAAGTCAACTTGGAGCAGAGATGTGAGGGGCAGCCACCTGTCATGACAGCAGTAATCCATCCCTTCTCCCTCTCCCCCTGCAGAACTGCTCACCAAATCTGAAATGAAATGCTGCTCTTTATAGCAGCCTTATGCTGAGATACCCCAAGAAAAGTGGACATTTGTATTGTCATTATGGTTTTGGAGTCCTCTTCCATGGCCTGACCTGCTTCTTTAAGGGAAGTGAGTACAGCTAAATACAGGTTCGAGTCTTCAGGTGATGATCCAGGAGGCAAGAGGAATGAAGAGGATTGGTGAAACTCAGTGCAAACACCACAAGCCTCCCTAGATGTCCTGCAGTTGCTGAGTCTTTCTGGAGGCCCATGGATGCTTATTAGTGTGGTCTGTGTTCAGCCTTCACTGCAAGTGAGGTACCTGAAGAATTGTATGGACCATGGCTTCTTGGGCAGTGTGGACAAAATCCTGACCATTCATGGGAACTGGAGAAGATTTTGGTTTATGTTTTCTCATTTGTAGGGAAAATAAGCAGCAGTTAGCTGACCACAGATGGTCAAGAGAACATTTTCTCCATAGATATGTACATACACATACAAACGTAGAGAGTTATCTCATTGGCTATGCAAGCCTGTCATTGATTAGCTGATCTTAAGAGTGCTGAAATTGGTGCGGTGGGGGGGAAGGAATGAGTAGCCTTCCACTGCAATATATACAGTTGTTCATATCTAAACTTGGCTTCAGGCTGTAGCACAGCAAGTGCTGGTGATTCCCATCCCCTCCCAAGTCTGAACCTTTGATATATTGACCACGATTTTTTTTTCCATACCACTGGGTGTGGAAAAACATTTCATCAAAATGTTCATGTCATCTACAGAACTCAGGGTGGGAGTTTCACTTGCATGTTTTTTCTCATAGTCATAAACAAACCTTAGACATACTTAGCTCAACTATTGACCCTCTTGATTTCATGAGTATAGCATTTCCATAGATGTTGCAGTCAGGCTGCACTGCCCAAATATTTTTTAATCTGTGTCTACCTTGGAGACATTGACAGTGATAAGAACAAAGAGCTTATGCTAACAGACTTGAAAAATGTGGCACATGGTTTCTCCCACTTCCAAAAACTGCAGAGCAAACTACCAGTTTAGTCTGAACCACTTCACACTGCTCGTAATTTATGTCAGTGTGGGAATTACTGAATTGAAACATCTTTCTGTTACTAACCTGTCATGTTCTGACAACCCTTCTAAATCTTTGGGTTATTGCTCATATAGCTCATATTGTTCACTGGGAAAAGAAAATGTGATGCACTCAGAGCAGCATCAGAGTATGATTCACAATTTGAGCACTCATGGCTTTGGGGCTGGTCCTCAAAGCAAGGAAGAATTAATAGCCAGCTACATGATTGGCTTGCAACCCACCAAGGGGCTAAAGGCACCCTGGGGCTCTGTTTCCCAATACAGTTCAGCTTACGTGGGATGGAAAGGTAGTGATGACTTAAATCGTTCCTGTTTGTCTTGGCATTTTACCACTGAAGAAAAACATGCCTTACCCGTCATCGCTACCAGTTGCTGCAATGAAGGTGCTGCTGATGTCATTAACAATCACACACACATGCATTCAGCGCTTTAGATGTGAAACAGGGACTCCTCACTGCATTCCCAGGTGGCATAAGGTTTTCTATACAGAAGCTGCAGTGCCTAACCCTAACCCTCCAGGAGGGTTCATGGTGACCACAGCCAGAACTGGGTCATATTGGCATAAGGTTCCCTGCAGGTTGCAACCCACATGGCCCTTAGTGAGGCCAAGTCATGAGAGGTGGCAAGAAATAAGCTTTGCCGTCAGTTCGTATAACCAGTGGGACTGGATTTTTCTGCCTCTCTCTGTATGTTGATCCTCTGGATAAGAAATATCTAATGTAATTTCTGCCTGCACTCTTCTGGAATAAAGTCTGCAGCACAGGCAATGAAACTCCCATGTTAATAAAATCTGAGGGCATCATTTTGTCTTTGCCTTGGGCTTATCCCTGTGTAATACAGCTGCCTTTGGTGGACAGGCAAAAATCAGGAAGTGAGACCAGACTTGGGCCTGTGTATTAGAGAAAAGAAGTCTTGGGATAGGGGTTATAAAGATATCACTGTCACAGTTTAGGGTCAGGGTGGCCCCCTTAGACCTATAACAGACGCTCTCTGTTAACCCTCCTCCCTCCCCAGAGGGGAAGAGAAAAGGAATAAGGGAGAGAGACTTAGTGATTAGAAAAGGAAACTAGAGCAGCTTTAATGAGAATAAGATATGATAATGATAATAAATAATGATAAAAATAATAACAAAATAGAATATGTACAAATATATAGAAAACCAGTATCTAACCCAGCCCCCCTGACGGTAATTACATCACTGTCACTGCTGATGCTGTGGAGCAGGCACCAGGGGAATCCCAGACTGGGCCCAGCAGCAGACAGGAACTGTGTTCAGGAGCTGGATTCTGGTACCAGATTCAGGAACACACTGATTGGGATCAAAGGCAGAACAGACAGAGTCCTCCTTGGGTGCTCCGAGGAAGGAGCTGATAGAGGACCTGAGCCAAGCCAAGCAAAGCTGGCAAAGAGGTCCAAGAGGGGAGAAGAGACCAAGAATCCCCAGAAAGAGGGCAAGTGAGCAAGCAAGCTAGCAAGCAAACAAAACTAACAAGCCAAGAAAAAAAAACAAACATAGACACTCCAGATCCCTCTGCTTTATACTGAATATGATGTATATGGGATGGAATACCTGTTGGTCAGTTTAGGGTCACCTGCCCTGTCCTCTCCTCCCTGCAGGTGCAGCCTTTCACTTCCTGCACCTCCCAGTGTGGTGCACAAGATCCAGCTGCGGCCTTGCTCTGCACACCAACTCTTGGTAGTAACTCTAAACATGGGATGTTATCACTGCCAGCAGCAGACACTGTCTGAAAACAGGCTACTGACTTCAGACAGTGCAGTCAGTTAGAAGAACTGAGCTGAAAAGTAAAATCACTGAACAGAATTAGGTCTGTTCTCACTCAAACCAGGACAATCACACTGGAAATCATAACCTTGTGCAGAAAGTCTTCATTTTTCCTGAGTTTTCCCCAATATTGGTACAATTTTGAAGATAACATATTTAAATGTAAATAAAAAAGAAGCAGCCCAAGAAGTGCATGGGAATTACCATATTAAATGGGATTTTGCCTAGAAACTGCTATACATAGAGAATATTAAACCAGATGTTTTAACAGGAAGACCTTCATCAATTGTAGTTTTTGCAAACATGCTCTCAGCAGTTGCCTTGAGAAAAGCAGCTCATCTTAGAAAGCAACCTTTTAAATTAAATCAAACTTAAATGTGCATGTGCAAGGTAGCAGAGAGAGCTGTGGCTTTCTTCCCCATGGAGGCATATTTTTTTATTGTTGGAGACTTCTTAAAGAAGGCTTCGGTATGTCCGGATGCTAATTGTTGAGTTGTCTAGACGGTGATGATATTATTACCAAGTTATGCACAGATACTCACTTTGTCACTGTTTCCAGTGCTGCCTACACATATTGCTTCACTGAGTACTGTTGACATGTGCAAAAGCTCCCTAGATATTTATTTTTCTCATTTAGACAGAGATACAGCATGTTTTTGAAAACCATTATGCACTGAACCATTTCTAATGTTTGAAATGTTTTGTGGGTTAGAACTGAGGATTAATAAAGGGGATAAAAGGCACAATGAGTAGAATTTGATGGGCTTGCTCCTGATACAGATGAAAGTACCTGGGAACAGAATGAGGACATCTGAACAGCTGTGAGTGTGTAGGATGATCATATCTGCTCCAAATCTCATATGATGCACTGCTTGTCCCCATGGCTTATCTTCACTGGGGCCTATACACACTGGGGGAAGAAAGAAAATAAATAAATAAATAAACAAACCATTTCCAGACCTTAAGAAGGACTTTTGACATCAGGTAAAAATGCATGAAAAAAGGTTTTCATAGGTAAAAATGATGGGTTACTGGAATCATACCATCATGCAGAAATGTAACCCTGGGCAGGCTGACAATGGTGAAGTCATCATGGAACAAGGGTGTCTCATACAGGACTAAGAAATAAGCAAGGCTCCCCATGTCAAGTCTGCTATCCTTAAAAACAGTAAAGGTTAAATAGTATTGCACCAGTATGGACCTCTGGGATATACTACTAGTGACTGGCTTTCTACTGGACTCATTGATCTTGAAGGTCTCTTCCAGCTGAAATGATTCTATGGTTCTATGATTCTATGCTACTGATCACAATCCCTTAAACTCAGTTGTTGAGCCATCTCACTGAGCTACTGAATTGTTCAAACCATGTCACTGTCTACTGTCTAGTCCATACTTACCTGTTTGCCTGTGAAGATGTTGATACACTGACAAAAGTATCTCCAAAGTCCACTTAAATTATATCCACTGACCCATACAACATACTATTCCTTTCATCATAGAAAGACACCAAGTTGGTCAAACATATTTCACCTTTATACATCTATGGTGATTACTAAACAAAGAGCAGGCATCTTGTCATCACCTAGAAATAAGTCCCAAATTACCCTTATCCTCTCATCCTATTCTTTTAAGCTGTTCTACAAAGGACAGTCCTGGATCATGGATGCAGAGCTATGGCAATTGTCCTTGGCTAGACAGATCATCACTCTTGAGTGCCTTCAGATGGAGGAACATTTTACAGGAGAAAGTCTACTCTTGACTACGTGGCAACAGTATTGGTAGCTTCATCACTTTCTCCTGAAGTCCAGCTTGCTACCAGTTTGCTCTTTGGGCACTCACTATGCACAGGCAAGAAAAGTGCTGGACGCTGCAGAGAGGGCAGGAGGCAGCGCTAAACCTGGTGCTCAAAGCACCACCTGCAGAACCAAATGCATGATCAGGGGTGCAATGGTGGAGCTACACGTTGCTTCAACTCTTGCTAGACAACAGATAACAATTACACAGCAGAGGCCTAGCAAGCAACTGTTTGTCATCTGAAGTTACAGTAAGCTACACAAGATATGAAGTTCAGCAAGTTGCCTGGTACTGCAGGGACAGCATGCACATGTTATGACACTTCAGCTGGCAGGCAGCAATGCTTTTAGTTGCTATCATCTGATCTTTTGCAATTTGCAATTGTTAACAGTTGCACTGGTAAAATGAAGGAGCCCGGCTTCCCTGCTGGGTCTGCAGGCTGACAGGAATAGGATAACAAGAGAGATGATACATATTTTTCTACTGAGAATTAGCTGTAACTCTAACTATATCAATGGAAAGGATGTGCTGAGCATGCATGGGGATTTTTACTTTTCAAAACAGTATTAGACTGGAAGGGTTCAGCAGGATGCATTTACCCAAGGAGATAACAGAAGTTTGACTTCCATGATTGCTCTGTTTGCTGATCTAAATGCACAGAAAATTACCATCTGTCTCTTTTTCATAAAAAGCAGAAATTGATACTTTTCTCTGTGAGTGGCAACAAGATGATGTTTTGGGTTTTTTTTGGTAGATGGTTCCCACAAGAGCATTAAGTCACATCCTGTTCAGAAATCAGGACCTTCAAGCTGCGGTTAAAAACTGAATCATAAACTCCACTTTACTAACATTCTCCCTATTTTTATGTGGGATTTTTTTCTCTACTTATTTTCATTTCCCCTTCTCCCTTGCTATTTCCTTCCCTACACCAAGGATGCAAAGGTTGTTACTCGATACTAGAGGAGCACAGCCATGTGCCTGTGCTATTTCTAAAATTGTGCTCGGAGGGCAAGTGTGTGACATATATTTAATGGGAGTGGGAGACCAAGATGATGACACCCTCATCTCCCCTCCCCACACCTGATGAAAGCCACGTTTGATGCTGAACAAAGCTGATAGAATGATGGGCATGAGTTGAAACAAGCCGCTTAGTCATTAATTTTTGTCTGCTCTGAATAAGATATGAATTACGTCATCGTTTGAGGAAGGTGCATGAAATTTAGACTAGAGTCTGTGTGGCCTGGTGGCTCAGGGCCCAGGATCTGGTTTCTGACTGGCTCTTGATGCTGCAGGAGGTGCATTGCTGCTCAGATCCCCCTTGCACCCTTCACCTGCCTGGGACCTTGCCTTGCAAAGTGCTCACTCTACTGGCTTGGGCTCAGTGGCCACCTTGCTGACGGAGGGATGGGGCTTTCCACAGGGGACTCAGGCAATGGGTTTTATTACTTTATGAGGTCGGGTTTCTCTCCATGCTGACAAGGCAGAAAAATAATATTACCTCATATGTCCAGGGTGAAAGGGTGATGGGCCCCCAAAAGAGCCTTTGCTAGTCTCTACACCTGCATCTCTATATATCCCTTTGAGACATACAGGTAACAACTCTAAGAAACGTATGACCTTCTTTTTGCCTAAAATAAGTAGGCACAGCATATTTTTTCCTGTAGCGTCTTTATATTTGATATTTTTTTAATGCATTACTAAGAAAAGTGGTAGGGTGCTCCCTGGTGAGTAAACCCCAGCAGGAGGAGCCAGAGTGAGACAGAGGTCCCTTAGCCCACTTGCCTCCTAATTGTGGGAAGTGTCTGACCCAAGCATTTCCTGTCTTTATAGGAACCACAAAAACACAGAAATTAAAGAAATAGCTTTTGTACTCAAGGCATCAAACCATTAAATGTTGCAGTACCCTGTTACCTCACTGACAGTCCCCTTGTCTCCTCTCTTTTATAGTAGCCTGATGAAGAAGTGATCCCTGAGTTTTGTCACCAGAGGAACGGGAGGGGAGTCATGAGAGATGGCTTCACCATCACTCCATTCGACCACCTGGATCAGAAGCATGACAAATGTCACCACTCATCTCAATAAACCTCCATAGTCAAATTCAGTAAATTATAGGGGGGCAGTCAGATAACACAGAGCAGGAAATGCAAAGTCATATTCCCATTTTATGTTTCATATTTGTATTTTTTTTCTCATTTTCATAGCTATCCAGATGAATGTGCTATAATGTTAAATCTTCCGTGGCTACATCCAGAACACAAAAATATCAGAATACTAGGGAAAGTAGGAAAAATTATTTTTAAGGATCACATTTTCTAATAAAATATGGAATCTACCTCAGAAAATTCAGAAGTACTTTAATTTGGAAATAAGCATAGCTGTAAAATTATATAAATACAAACAAGATAATTAGACATACGCAATTCTCAGTTTCAACATGGTAGCCTCGAGGAAAAGAGACAAGAGTTTCTTTGCTGTGTGAAGCATATTAAAAAAAAATCCAATTGTCCTTTGTAATACTAATTTAATATGTTAGGAATGTTTTGTCTTTGGACCTATTGCTGTTATTCTTTGTTAGTTCAGAAGCCACATAAGCTTGAAGTGAATGAGGATTTTGTTCCTAAATTCAATCAAGCTAGGATTCACTCTCTTACTGGTGCCTTTGTTTTTTGGTGGGTTTGTTGTTTGTTTTTTTTTGTATTAGGGTTTTTAGGTTAGGAAAGAGAGTGTTTGAATAATAAGAATATTTTCCAAATGTGTTAAGAAAAGTTGTATCAACAGTGCTGCCGGCTAGTGTTAAAATCTTGTGGTTAGAAGCAATTGGATGCTTTGTGACTAGTTTGTTCCTCCTATGTGCCATGTATGCAAAGGTATTCTCATCTCATCATTCATTTTTCACAGTGGTTTATTTTGTGGTTGAGCTTACTCAGTTTCAAAGAGCAAAGCAGACTTTTTTCTAAGGTTGACCCTTCCCTGCCCTTTTTTTTTTTTTTTTTCATTAAAATACTGGGAAAAATGAGCAGGATGCAGGATTGAACAAAATCAGCAATATATGTATATGGAAGTTTTAGACTAAATGTAAATGATAATAAAATGAATATAACGGTGAGTTCAGAAAACAAGGTTTCAACAATTAAGAAATACCAGAAGATTCTCTGGTAAGATTAACTTAAACTGAACTGTATATCAGCAATGAGGTGCAGTTATGATACTGATTAAAATGGACCAGAAAGCAACATGCAAATATTTCCATTTAACAAGGAACAAAAAAGAGGATCTCATAAATTTTTCAATAAATTGAAATGTCTTGATAATTTTGCCATAAGAGTTTAGATTTATGGAGGGGAATTTCCTGAGTTGGAGATGCTTGATTTCAGACCACTGAAGCTGCATTCATCATCAGGGCACTGGTACTTCTCTGCATACAGTTTCTTTTACATCTCAAGCCTTGTCTAAAAAAGCTATGGTTTGAGTTGTAGAAGCTGGAAGCCTGTGGTTGTTCTAATGGTGCAAAATTGCTGACTACAAAATTGAAGGAATGTTTTCCAGGATCTTCAGAAATTATGCATTTCAGACATTAAAAAAAAAAAAAAAATTGAAAAAACCAGATAATTTTGATGTGTGAAATGAGGCAATTATAATGGAAATTATTTTACATTTTAATTAAACTAGTGGCTACAATACCAGTAGTGGTTCTAGTACCAGTTGAGTGTACAGCCCTTATTGTTGTTCTTAACAGAACCAGGTGAAAAATGTCACTAAAAAAAAATTCACTCATATATGTCCTTAACACAAAAACCATCTTTTTAAATGGAATTTTAATAATTTTTAGAAATTGTAATGAATTCATAGGGAACTTTGTATTCTAAAAGAAACTTTCTTTTTCACAAACTGTGATATTCACATTAACAGATTTTTTTTTTTCTTGCCAACTCTCTTGTAATATTTTTTCACTCATTCTGTTATTCAATGGTTTCTCTTTATGGCTGATTGTGGTGAGTCAGGTAAGTAGTATAATTCAAAATCACCTTCACAGAAAGTCTCAGTAGTATTTATACATATGGCATTCTTAAAGAGTTTTCCTCAGAAGGAATGTTGATCATCAGTTAAGCTGTTCAGTTAAATTACTTCATACAACTGACTAAACCTCTTTTCAGCTTAGAAGTGAGAGCTGCCTCACTTCTAAGGGTGTATGTCTGGCTGATTAACACTGCAGAAACTTTTCAAAGAAGAATTATATATCGTATATGAAATCCAAGATTAAAGTAAACATTTTCACTGTTGCCAAAACCTTAGAGGCCTGCTTGAAAAAGTGAAATGTACACTTCTCTTTGCTTTTTCCTACTGGTCCTTGTCAAAATATTGTATTAACATATATCAAACTCTTAATGTTCAGTATTTTCTACTGGTGATAACCCACCACTGCAGACACCATAGTATTTCTTATTGCTGTTATCTCTAGGACATCAGCCTATCTGGAGAAAAGAAACAAATAAGCCTACAATGCTGTACACTCCTCAATCCTTTTCCTCCTGCTGGAAATAACAATAGGTGAGTAAAACCTGGAGTTGCCCTGTGTGAGCTGAGATGCTTGGTTTTGATTAGCTTGTGAGAGAGATGCAAATACCCACCCAGCCCCTGCAGTAGAGATGTTATGTTGCAAACAGCACGTTTTCATTCCAGCATGTGGCTTCCCACTGACACCACAGACTGTGGCATTTTATCTGTCAGAGATGGCCTCTTGGACTGTAGTAACAGTACACAGCTGTGTTTCTCCCCCAGTCACCAGCATTATTATACTGTACTGGTTTGTGGTTTCCCAACAGAAACTTTAGCTACCTACTAGTTAAAAGCTGCACATTTTGATGAAGTATAGTTACCACATGCCACCTAAGCCAGGGGGTTGCACTGCATCTCTCTTCCAGCAAGGTGTTTATAACATCAAAATGGAAAAACTACTTCTCCAGGAAAATGATTACCAGACAGATGAGATTATAATTTACAGTGTACCACATGCTACTTGCACGTGTCAGTAGGATGACTTTCATGCATACAGAAGAAGGATGGTCTTGTGGTTTAAACCACGGGAACAGGACTCTGGCAATCAGGGCTCCGTGACTTGGGATGAAGTGTCATCATGCCGCTCTGCTTCAGCTCCAGTGGCAAGGACATCCATGCCACACCTCCTCCTCCAGTTTTTGGCAACTGCAGTGCCTCACTGCCAGGGATGCTTTCTCACTCCCACCTTCCTGGGGCCCTGGTACAGAGAAGCCCTGACCTCATCCACCACAGCAACAGCAATGTTGTTGTGCAGTGTTCCAAGGACATGGTGCTTGCTCTGCAGCCCTTAGCACCTGGTGATACTGCTTCAGCAATGAAGAACCACTGTGTTATGAACCTGGTTCCAGTCCTAGATGGGTAACTTGAGATAGATTTAAAATCTCGAACTAAGATGAAACATGTGCCCTAGACACACAGACATTACAGCAAAGGCATTTGGAATTATGGTGCATGAACTAATTTAATTTTTGTTTAATTCAAAACCCATTCTAGTGTGACTGTCTAATAGTTTGACTCAAGATTAATAGATCTTTACATAGTTGAGGGGAGACTATCATCAAAGCTGAGCATAGCCTAAAAAAGTCCACAAAGATTTATGTGTGCATATGTGAAGCAGTTTTTTTTTTAACTGCAAAAATTTTCCTTAGTTTAAAAAGAAAGAGTCTATAAAAGCAGGAGGAGGAAATCACTCCAGCTGGACAGGCTAATAGAGAATGCTGGAGCACTCAATGCTTCCTATTACCCAACCCAGCCATGGGACAAGCAGATTAACATGGTCACCATTCATCAACTCGGCCAGGGTGGTCCAGTAACACTGGGTTTGACTCTTGTTGCTTTCCACAGCCAAAACAATGTCCTGACACCCTGGAGGAAGGAGATCTGAAAAGTCAATACAAGGGAGAGCCACATGACTCTCAGATGCTACCAACCAACATAGCTCTACTGCTTCATGTACTTTTTCAACTGACACCAACTTAGGATCCAGCAGTCTTGCTGAGCACATCAAATTTTTAATGCTAGCTGGAAAAAAAAGTGCATCTTGCATTCCTGCTGTGGAGACACGATTGAAGATCAGGTGAGCATTTTGTGGGCCATGGCAAAATTATCCCTCCTGGGAGCCACAGGGTGACTGTATAAGTCAGTGACTCTAAGTCAAAACCATTTGAACTTCCCTGTTTCCCACACTGAGCTTTGAATGCTTTGCAAGGAGCAAGCATGAGCAATCCATTTCACAAAATAAACCTTATGTACCAGCTACTTGCCATCCCTGGAAGTGTTCAAGGACAGGTTGAATGGGTCTTTGAGCAACCTGATCTAGTGGAAGGTATCTCTGCCTGTGGCAGAAGAGGGTTGGAAATAGATGATCTTTAAGGTCATTTCCAACCCAAACCATTCTATGATTCTACTTGTGGATAAATAACTCAAGAACTTTTAGAAGAGAAGGCAGAATTTTGCATATTCTGAGATATTTCTTACATTAAGATGCCTGTTTGATGCCTGCAGTGGTTAAATGTTAAGGACTTTAATGGCACAGCTTCGACCTGGAGGTGTCAAGGAAACCTAAAAGCTCAGGCTTAGGTGCCATGTGGCCTCCAGACTGTACATGTAAGTGTGGGGCTGGCACATGGGGCTGGGAGTGAACATCTCCCACCATCTCCACGAGTCAAGAGCAGCAGTGCCTCCCAAGGGGCATCAGGGCAGCTCACTGCTGGCCTGAGAAATCCTGCCTGTACTGCCTCAATACTTGAGATGACATCTGCTCTCCTGGCACAGCATCTCACTTTTGAAGTTTGGTGCCCGGATCTGGTTGGTCTCTGCCTGTGGTGCTGCAGCTGCACAGCCAGCCAGAGGAGACAGTGGGGAGAGGGAGGATGCTGGCCAGGCACAGAGCTTCCCGGAGCCTGGAACAGCTGATCTCATGGCTGCTGACTGAAAAGCGGATGTGAATTGGCAGCTACGCTTGCTCGAAAGGCAAGCCAGGCCAGAAGTCTGTTGCGCTTGAATAGCTGTCAGGGTGATAGCTGACCTCCCTGTGTTAAAAATAGGACTGCTGGGAGAGGAGGGAAGGGCAAGCATGGAAGGATGAAAACACCCTAGCTGAGGCTGTCAAAAAGATAGCCATCCAATTCCCCTTAAAATTAGTAGGTAATGGGTTTCCAAAACTCTCAGGCACTTAAAAAGTAGAATCCACAGCTATTTTTGAAAACTGTAAAGGCAGAGGTGGTAATGGATGGTACAAAACAGTGGATTATACCCAAGAAAACATTTAGTTCTTATTTTTAGACTCTGACCTTGGTGGTAGGGTAAATTTTCAAAGCAGTTGTACTTTCATTAGCAATTAATCCAGTACAAACATATTTAATCTATAGTAAAATCAAGTGTAATTTAATCCTGTCTCATGATGACAGAAGGAACAGAAAACATTTCCTGAGGCCAGAATCGATACCCAAAACTGTAGACAGTTTTAAAGATACCAGTCTGTAAAATAAATACCTCTGTTTTGTCTCAGTTGAGTCAAAGAGATGATTTATATGAAATATATGCACTTTTCATTAAAGAATTATCTTGCTTTATATTTCCAAAAGGTTTGCTGCCCTCCTCCCCAAGCCTGGCATGCAGTAAAGCACACCTTTAAACTGCTATGAAACTCTACAGTGACCTTTGGTCACTGGGTGCTTCAGCTTTCAACTCCGTCCCTCATTAGGAGGCTCCTATTTTCGAGACATAAACTAACAAGGATGAGGGGACAAATAAAGTGGCATGCTCCAGTGTTAGCATCAAACTGTGCCTCTGCTCATAAACCTTCTCCCTCATTTTCTCCCTCTCTCTACATTTATGCATCCAGTGTTCTCTGAGAAGACATCCAAAGGTATCAGGCACGTCACTGTACATGGTTAAAAATGCAGATGCATCACACAGGGGACTGAGGGGCTGGGACTCAGGCATACCTGCAACTTGTTGTGACTGGGGAAGCATCATGTGGCAGGTGCACTTGCCCTGACAAAGACCAGATGAAGACTGGGGTTTGCCAAAGACCTGATAAAGATTGGGGCTTCAAAGCTATTAAAACTTGATGACTTTGTTTCAGGCCCTGACCTTGTCTTTATCATGAGCTTGTCCACAACTAATTACAATTACCACAGATAAGACTTGGCTAGAGTATAAGTGGAGCCCCACCTGAGAGCTGATTTGAGCTCTCCCTTCCCCCGCCCCCATTTTGGTGAGTGAATATTTCTTCTGCATATATTCTCGAGGGAGCCTTTTCCCCTTTTTAGGGTGAATGACCTTCTTTCTGGGTACCCTTGAGTAGGACATTTTCCCTTTTTTGAATGAGGATACAAACATTTTGGTTCATCTTTCTAAAAAGAATATTCCTAAAACTTAATTCCTAAATCAATTTTTTAGTAGTATATTCCCATCTGACATCCAAACTTATAATTTACTTTGGTCTGTCAGAGTGCCAGGTAATTTTTAGTTGTAATAAATCCACATTTTGGGTAGCTATTGCCTTCTGTTTTGTGGGTGCCTCCACAAAACACTGTACATGGAAATAACCCCACTACTCATAGAGCAACCTAGGACCTTAAGGAGGAACAGAGCAGGTCAGAAGTAAAGACAAAATTTGTCCCTCTGATTCCCAAAAAGTATCTATAGATTCATGCCACGGATATTTTATAAATACTGTTTTGGCAATAACGAGCTAAAGAGCACATTGTGACCCCTCAGAGAGCAGATTAAAGTGAAGATGTCGACACAGAGACATGCTGTTAATGCAACATTTCTGAACTTGATTTTCTTGTACCATCAAGAGTGCAATATGCCAGAAACCTGATCCCTGGGGACCATTCAAGGTTGAGCTCCTAAAGAATGCTGCTCATGCCAGTCATTGCTACAGATGGGATGGCTTGTTTACCGTCTGGAATTACTCCCCCTTTCCTCTGTCTTCTGAAGTTAAAAAAGAGCACTGCCTGTAATAATTTGTTTTTCTTTTCCCATAAATTTGCTCCCTAAACTTAAGTACAGCATTCCAAAATGAATCAAAATATCACCGAAAACCTCTGTTCTTATCTCTTAGCTGTCTGGCTTTGTGCAACATTCTCCATGACAACCAGTAGAAGCAAGTAACACAACCACAGCATAAGACAACAGCAGGGTATGTAAGCACAAACAGAAATAAGGAGAAACACAATTTTTATCTATGAAAAATAGCTTCCTAAGCAAAGATGCCACTTCAAACATTGTTCCAGTGTTCCTTAACTTCCTGCTGAGTAGCTTATCTGGAAATGTCCCACAGACAGTGTCTGTCTATCCGTCTATCTATCTATAGATGTAGACTGCTAATGAGGAATTACCTTCTACTAGAACTAGGAATACTTGACTTTTTCTGCAGCTACTTACATTATGTAAGTTGTGTGCAAGTTGCTGTGTGCCATGTGTAGCTTCTTGCACACAGCTCTTAGCAGGGATCTTTCTTGTCTTGTTGTGTTAGAACAGAAATATTGTCTCAAAAATACTTTCCCAAAAGTAACACTTTTGGTTTAGGTCTTGGGCTGGGTTTGGGTTGTGAGAACGTAATATTCAAGGCAACTGTGGAAAATACAAGTGCTTGCTTCTATCACAGACAGATTGTTTTGCCCCTGTGCCCACTTATGCTGATCTCAACAGCAGTCAATGATGGCAGAAAATGACATCACACACTGCAGTGTGATATCACTAATGAAAGTTTTTTTCAGTTATTGTGCTACCTATCTAACCTTATGGGTAGAGCCTGACTACCTGTGTTTCTGGTGATAGGACTAGGCAGCCATGTTGCCTTCTGCAGATGATGTTGCACGCAGATAAGATAGTCAGCAGGAATGGGTCAAGGATCAGTCGAGGGGAACTGCATCATTAGTCAGAGGCTGTCACCTCTTTCGTGACTTCATGATAGGAATTGCTGCAGACAGGAGAGTCAGGGTATATGTCATGTGATGCTGCTGTGTCATGGCAAATTCCTGTACATGCTCCTTTTGACTCCAGGGCTTGGCTTTTCAGGGTGGGTTGCCACTTTCAACAGGATCTTCCTCTGATAGCTGTTTCAGCTGCCACAAACAAACTGACTCATCTGCTCCAGAGCCAGTTCCAGAGCTTGGAACTGGCCAATTAGTGGGGAAAGAAAATATTTTTGTACAGCTGGCAGCTGGCACAACTGTCTTTTAATTTTTTTTTAATGCCAAGGCCCTGAGTAGCTCCCACTGTAGTGTAACACATGGCAAGAACTTTTTTTTAGGAGGAAATCTGTGTTTGTGCAGAAAGATGTGATGAGCCTTACCTGTGACTTAAGTCTTTTTCAAGCCTCTACACTGACCTGAAAAATTGATATTTGCCTGTTTGTTACTTCCTCTCCAATCTCCAACATGATGTTCCACAAGTAAAACCATGAGCACTGTGGCAGAAGGATTCATTGCCTTGAGTTCAAAGGCTGCTGCATTCTCTGTACTGTTTAACCATGAAAACTATAAAAAAATATTATTTGTATTTCAGTGCTTCCATTATTGAAATTTATATTTCCCACCATAAGTTATTCACAGGCTGTTCACATTTTTCTATATGGAAATACCCAATAATTTTGCCTTGGAATTTGTATTTGTCTGCCAGAGAATGATCAATTACGAAACCTGAAAAGATAGATAAATCCAGTGGAGTTTTTTTCTATTTTGTGTCTTTAATGGTGTGAAGAAATTGTTTTTTTAAAAAGGAAGCCAATGTAAGACTGTTCTGTGAGAGCACTGACCACTGTTACAATGTAAGTGGGTCACGGTCTAACTCTTCCAAAAGAGTGTGTGTATGGGAAGGGGGGTGACGCACCCTAGACACTACTGTAATCTGTGAAGATGTCTGTAACAACCAACACTCTCCCTAATGAGACCTCAGAATGTCTTGATGATCTTCTCTAATTGCTCTGTATAATTGGAAGATGCTGCAGCCCCATTCTGCAGTAAGGATGAGCATTTCAAAAATGCTAATCTGCAAATTGTATGAATACAGCTCTAATTGGGCTGGGAGGGGGGGTAGTGTTTTGGTTTATATTTGGGTTTATTTTTTTCAGTCTTGATTATTTAAGGAAGAAAGCAATCTAAGTAAATCAGTGGCCAGACATATCAATTATCAAATTGCTAACATAAAGCCTCACCGAGCAACCAAATTGCCTCTATGACTGCATTAAAAAATGTTTGTTTGCTATCAGGATTGTATAGTAGAATTAGTCTGTCCTGAACTTATCTCACTAATGTGCTGATCCTTTTAGTTCATGAGGGGATTTGCACTATTAGCAAGTGATGACCAACATTTCTTAATACTTGATTTGCTTCCACTAAATGAATAGGTCCTTCCAAAATTCTCATATTTAGGCACCAAAAAATAACCAGAAAGATCACCTGGAAAAGCAGCTTAAAAAATGTAAATGTTTTTGATGGAAACACATGTCAGTCTGCCGACCTGGCTTGCAGGGGCAGTGGACTTGGCTTCCACCTTGCAGAAGCAATCTCCAGTGAGATCTGTGGGCCCTTGGGAGTGAGTTTTGCTCCACCACATCCCCAGCAGATGGAGCCACTTCAGAAAATGCAGTCCTAGCCCCTGATGCAGGTCCAGCCTACCCCTCAGTCTGCTAGGAAAGGGAACACAGGGTCTGACCTTGTGCCTGCACTGCTGTACTCCTGCTGGAGGTACAACCATCATCCTCCCTGCTACTTTTTGGCTTGACATCAAGATGACGCCCCTGGCAGTTATGGCCTCAAGTGGTTCCTGAAGCATCACTAACAGCTCTTGGTATCAGAGCTGTGGAAAGGATGGCATGTGAAGCCAAAAAAGTTAATGGAAAGGGCAGACAGTCAATTGCACTCTTTTTCTCTCTCAATCTTTCCAACTAGGAAAAGGATGGTTAATGCAAAGCCAGGGTTGTAAAAGTTACATTTGATTTTTATACTCTCTCCTTTTCCAAGATGGGCATCCCATCAGAGTTGCACAATGAGATAGGGAGCTGTCCTTAGCTGTCATCCAGGGCCTACCCTGAGTGTGGAGGCCTTACAGCATCACACTCTAGCCCACCCCCTACCTCTGCCTGGTGTAGCAGAAATAGACAGCAAATGCAGGTTTGGGCAGCTCCCCAGGGCATATGACAGTACGTCAAGATGTGTTCATTTATGCCAGAAGTTAACCCCGCTCCCAATTGACAGTGGAGCCTGGGGGGGTGGAGTGAGTGAAAAGACACACTGCCCCTGCCTCCATTTAGGGTCCTGAGGGAACAGATTCATCCCACATAACTTTGGGACTTCACCAGATCACCAGATTAGGAAGACAGTCCTCCTTTGTACAGTCAGGGGGAGAGAAAGGCGTCTCCAAAACCCAGTGTATACCACTTGGACAGATACCGCAGTAATGCCAAGGAGGACACTGCCTTGTACCACAGTGGGATCCTATGCCTAGCTGTGCACATACGAAGGTACTTTACAACATACACGCCTCTCTGCTTTAAGCTGGAAGGGTGATATTTAGCTGTGGAGGCTAACAAATCCTTTAATGTGCTGTCAGACTTGATCAGTCATGAGCTCCTTGCCATAGATTAGGTTGCATTTATCTCCATGCTGTGCTGATGCTTGCAAAATATGAGTGATACAACTTTTCTCTCTGGCTGGATTTCTTTCTCAGTAGCAGAGTGGCATTTAGAATCCACAGCAGAGAGATTAAAATACACTGTTGTTCCCTAGGTTTGCTACTGGAAAAAAAAAAGAAATCTAGAGCATTTGTTTCTAGCATGTGACTAAGTTATAAGCAATAGAAATCCTGAGTTTTATCATGGAAAATGTCTGTCAGTCCTATTATCTGACACTGCCTACAGTAACCATACTTCCATAAGCAACCATGCAGAGAGGGAGGCTTGACAAGGAGAACCACATCTGCAGCACACTACATGCATTCATAATACCATAGCTCATTTGCTGGAATACTGGCCAAAAAAAAAAAAAAGGATGAGGAAAGGAGTATGAGTACAGATGAAGCAGGCTTATTACCCTTTCTGATCACTACCATCAGCAAAGCTTTGTGGTGTTTGTGTCATTCTTTTCTTTTTTAATGATTTTTCTTTAGGAGCACAAAAGATATGGGAGATAAAATCTAGCACTTCATCATCTCTCTTGTAATCTCTTTTATCAAAAATGTGTTAATTTGGAAAAATAACAAGGAGGATAAAAGGATGATTTATGAACACACATAGACTAATAAATAAGCTTATAACTTTGCAAAAGAGCCATTGTTAAATATGTTTTACATTTGAACGGCTATAAAATTTTTAAAGAAAGCTCTGGTGAGTCTGGTTTTAATGAAGTCTTTTGTCTCTCCACGGCAGAAGGTTATTTTCCCCCCATTTCTGATACAGTGAACTCTCACAGAGATAGCCAGAGCACTTTGTTAATAGCTGCTGTATATTGATCTTTTCAAAAGGAACAAGAAATCCCACTATTCAACACAATCCCTTAGCATGCTCTTGAAATGGTGGCTGCCAAACAATGTGTCAAGCACACAAAGTTGGGATCGGTGTCAAAAATATAACTAGGTGCCCTAAAGGGGTGAAAAATAGAGGATCTGTCCTGTGTTCATGCCTAGGGAGCACATGCAGGATGTCTGTCTTTTCCAAAATCTCCGCTTTCCACACCCTGAAATCCCAGCACTTCTGATGTGTAAGTCTGCACCACCACCACTTCCCAACTGCCTGCTCCTTCTGCTGGCTCCCAAAGATTTCCTTGACACTCAGGTGTGTGTCTTGTTGGCTTCTTTTTTTTTTTTTTTTTCTGTTCCCCAGAGTAAAAGACACAATTGTGCTAAAGTATTTTTCAAATGTGCTGGTCAAAATAAACAAAACACAGTCTCCTGAGTTTATGTATGCATTCCAGAATTTTAAAATGGGCTGTACTCCTTAAAGTGTTAACTAGATTTTTAAATTGAAAGGTTAACCGGGATGGTTATAAATGCAGGTCTTATGATGAACACCAAAATCTGTTGTGAATGCAGAACATCTCTAACTGCTGTGGAGGTTCTTTGTCTCTAGTTTTTAATTAAAATTTTGAGCACAAAGGGCCATTCCAGTCTAGAGGATGAAAGCAGGAACACCCTGGTAGAAGTAGTAGTTTGAGAGGCAGAAATTTAGGGTGCTGTTCTTTTTTTTTCAGTGAACCGCCAAGTTCTTCTTACTGGAGCTTGAGTAGGAAAGAGTCCATCTGTTCTTGAACCAGGGCCTACACGAGTAGTTTCTGATCACCCCACACACCTTTATAGGTTGGTTATCCAGACTTGATCTGTCCCACAACTAACTCAAAAGCTCTCAGTAAGCAATCACATGTCTTCACACCATCCCTGCAGTCCATGAATGTTCTTCTACGTTATTAGGTTGGGAATTTCTTCAGCAGAGAGGACTCTGAGGATCAGCTCTTCACCTTGGAGCCTGGGACAACATTGCCTAGAATACCCCTTATTTCTTTTGTAGGTTTCTGGGGAAAAAAATAATTTTCTTTTAGTTTCCTCTTGCTGCTGTGAACTTTATTAGACCTAGTTAAGAGCTCAGGACTAGCCAAAAGCCCTCTGGCTCCACCACAGCTGAAGAGGATGACATTTTTGCCAGTGCTCACCAACTTGGTATTTAATTCCATTGGCCTCCCTGTGCTTGGTAAAGCCTTAGGGCAGGGAAATAACAGGGTGAGATTGGAGCATCAGCATGGTAACTGAAGAAAAAATGGGTGCTGCCTTCATCTTCTTGTCCTGTAAGGAAATGCAGTGGTAAGGTGATCCTGGCAAGCTGCTTGTTCTGAAGAGAAAAGATGAGAGGAAGAAAGGAACTGTATCACAAAGATGTGTGCTGTGAGTCATAAAAACTCTTGGGGAATCTTCTGAGGTAGAGCATCTCATGTGTCATCCTTTGCTGGTGGCTGTGGCTGAAGCAGGGAATCTGGTCCTGCAGAGATGCATAGCAGCTTGTAACTCACCAATTGGCTTTGAAATGAAGGGTGGCCTTTGGCATGCTGTAGCTCTCCCTTGTCTGTGTGGGTGTTAGCTTGGCAGTAACTTTAAACTACTTGCATACCCGAGACCTGCTCCTCGCCCTTCCCTTTCTCCTTCTAAAAAAGAATGTGTTTATTACTCCTTGGCATGCCCAGTGATGGCTTTACTTCAATTGAGTTTGCACCTTCTTTGGCTAGAGAGGCACTTGCTCCTATCCTCAAGATTTTCATTTGGAGCCCAACATGAGCTACTCACATCTAGCAGGTTTCGTACTATCCTAGTACATCGCATGGGAAATCTACATTAGTGGCAGGTAAACATTTACTGGATGCAGTTCAAAGGCTCTGAATGCTGACCGAGCAGAGGCTGAAGAAGGGAAACAGCCACGGTTCACAAAGCTGGTATCCCACCCATCTCACAGGGCAGGGGATAGATGGATCATGCACTGGAACATATTTTCAGCAGTACAGGTCCAGGATAATTTATGAGAGCTTATAATGCTAACTACTAATGTTAAAAATGCTATATCCTGTGTAGAGGTGGGCAAAGTAATGAAGCATTAAGTCTGGCTGCAGCTGAAAACCTGGCTCTGTCTCGGCTCTGTGCCCATGAATGAGTGAGAGTCGGGACAGAGCCAAAGTGCTGAAAACTGTCTGGCATTGCTTCCTGGCGGTCACAGCAACCTGAGGTGCATGTACATAGGTGTGCCTGTGTGTGTGTGTGTGCGCACACTCATGCGTGTCACTTTATGTTCTGTTCATGTTTCATGCTGCATGCTCAGATCCAAAGATCTGAACATGTTTTTGCCTCACGGCACTAAGACAAATGTTTGGCTTGTCATAGCCTTAGCTATACCTTCAAACTTTTTGGCTTGTCTCAGAGTAATGCTTAGACATAATTGGAGACATCTTTCAGCAGGGCCTATCTCTGGGACTACAAGACATAATGAATCGTTCCTCCTCCCCAAAAGGTAAACTGCTGCTGAACTCTGAGCACTGTGTTCACCTGCTTGATGAAACATGTTTTGAATTACATAAGACTAAGTGATATTTAGTTTCCCAAGCAGCATGGTGAGAGGTTTGCACCTAACAGGAGATTATCCCTTAGCCGCATTTGTAGTTGAAGAAAGCCTAAAATGTGATCATTTGCAATAGATGTTGAACAGCTCAGAGGTGGAGACTAGCATTTCCACCAGCTTTTAATAAAACCTGAAGTGATTTGAGAAACCTGGTCCCAGATTTGCCCCAATTTGAGGCAAATATTAATTTATTTTCCAATTCAAGGTCACCTCTAACATTTTGAAATGTAGAAAAAGACTTTTTAGTAATTCACATTCTTTGAACGTTGGGCTTTTCTAATATTGGGAGTCGATGCAACTGAGCTTTGCATGTGAATTGCACATATTTTGCATTCAGACACATCCACTTATACGTTGAATTCACATACATCCACGTAAACACAATAATTTTTTTCCCCTTAAGTGGTAGTTGCTAGGTTGCGTATACTTTCCATGCAAGCAGTGAAGTCGTTCAGATCCCCAGCTCAAACTACTCATGAGTTCCTCTTTTTGACCTCAAGTACTTCTTGCTGACTGCCCACGAGTCCCCATCCTCATGCTAAACACCCAAAGGGCTCTCAATCATGCTGTCTTTTCGTGTGCTCTGCACTCTTTCATCTGCAGAGGGAAGTGCCAATAATTGCACAACATGTGTTTTTTGACCTATTTTGGGAATGTTTTTTATGCACTGTAAAAACTATAGACTTATATATCTGGGCTTTGTAGAGATGCTTAGCGTCTTCAGACTTTGGTAGGAAGTGTGTCTGTCCTGTGACTCAGGGAATCATGAAACCTGTGTTTTCCACTTGTTCGTGTCTGTGGGGTCACTGGGTGACCATCAGCTGTTAACTCACTTTCCAATACTCCCATCTCTGAAGTACAGGGATGATAACAATTCCCACCATTTCTGTGAAGCCAGATACTACAGTTAGGTGCTATAATCAGGGACCACATATCATGGCAATGACCAGATAAAGTTCTCTGGTTCCCAGCTACCTACACACACGCACACATCAATGCACACAGTCCCCTGCTATGTATGCTGTGTGCACATATATGCATATTGTCCCCTATACACGCAAGCATTCACAGAGCTCTCTGGGGTGTTGAGGAAAAGGCAGGATGGACTGAAACAAATTTCATCAGAAACACTAAAGAGACTGAAGTTGAAACAAGGATTTTGCATGCCACATGCTTGGGAAAACATTTAATTCCGTTTCTTACTGAGTACAACAGCAGACCATTCTTAAGAAGGCACTTGAGCTGGAATTATCCCCCCACCCTTTTTTAAAATGTATGGGAAAGCTCTACTTAGAAAACTTTTCCTTGTGCTTTAATTGGCTGAAAACTGTGTGGGCTTTTCCTGATTTCCACTTCAGCCTTTGTTTTGCCCTGCCTAAAGGTGCGCTAATGTTGTGGTCAAGCCATTTGCTCAGTCCTGTCTTCATATTGTGTTCACAGGCAAAATCTGTGAAATGAGGACTGGGGAACGGTCAACAAATTTTGTATGCCTTGATAGGTGTGATTTTTTCTTAAAAGTGGGGATTTTTAAAAAATGAAAAGACTAAGTTCACAGTACTTTCCATTGTCTTTTTGTTTATTTGTTTTGAGGTGGGCTTCTCCGTCTGTAAATTTATCTGCCATGAAAGCTAGAAAGGGGAAAAAAGAAACCCTCACATGTCTGTTGTGTTGAGTGGCAAGAAAAATGCCATCATCAAGAGAGTTGGGATGAAATATAGGGTAGGAAACATGACAGTCCTCTGTATTGCCCCACTTACATCCCGGCTGCCTGGGAACAGTCAGAAAAAAAGCAGGACTGAACAGGGCGAGAAGAGGGAAATGCAAAGTCAAGCACAGGTGTCAACTCAGACGAAATGCTGTTACTAGTAGACATCACAGATGGTGAAATCTATAACTTGAGAGAGCATCAATGACAGATGAAGTTTGATTGAAATAACTTCATGACCTGAGCAGGAGATTTCTTACCCTGCTTGACTTTGTTTTTTATAAAATAGCACAGCTTATATCTTCACAAAAACAAACTAACCTTTTTTTGGGGGCCAGCTAAACTGACTGCTCAAAATCTTTAAGCCTGTGTTTTTCCAGCCTGAGGCACTGAAACATGCAAGAGCCACCGGAGCCCCCTTGGAAAGCCTGTACTTATGGGGGGCTGTTTCTGCGAGTGGTCTTTTCTTGCCTTATAAATGATATTTGTGTTCATTCAGATTCATGTAGCTTCCACTCATGTAAGACTGTTCC
>JANHFX010009860.1:115619-157565 GCA_027560015.1 Chloroceryle amazona | reverse complement strand
CAATTCCTTTAATTCAAAGAGTGGCAAATGTTCTACTCAGAAGACTTCACATGACTTAAGAGGGTGAAATTACTGGAAGATGTCCAGCACACCTCTCATTGCTTTATATTTAATTCAGAAAGATTGATGTACCATAAGAATAAAAAAAAAAATGAAATACATGTGTTCTTAAATACTGTTTAGACATTTGTGTGGGAGGAAAGCATTAAGGATAAAAATGATTGCATAGCTGTTAAATCTACTTTGTATATAAAAGCTAGAAATAGCCTCCTTGTGGAACTGAATGATAAATATAATAACGTATGGCATACCAAACAAAATACCTGCTTTTTGTCAAAATTCATGAGTCTCTACCACAAAATCAGATTGTTTCAGTCTCTGTAGGTAGCATGCACTTGATTATATTTTAGTAGCAAATGGGTTTTTGTCTGATATATATTTGGTTTTGCTTGAATATATGTATTATCTGTGTAATAACTATAATATCATAGAAACCTGAATATACTCATTCATCATCTGTGAAAATTTTTATGTATTATCATGAGAAAGTGTCATGGTATCTTTCCAAGCTAATATAGTACTGTAAGAATCATCACCCTGTGAGAATAATGTGAGTGTAGGATTTGGTGAGTCTATGATATAATACTTAACTGCACTTGGTAATGCTCTTCTCTACTGCCCTAATCTCCCAGATAGCCAATCAAGTGAATGTTTTCTTGTGCGAATGGTGGTGTTACCCTTCTGTTATACAAAGCATTAATCCTTCTGATGTCCATTAACTTCTGTTTATTGAACTAGAAAAATTGCTTATTACAAGAAAGGATATAAGAAAGCCTAACTTGAGAGTCTTGGGTACTCTCACAATGCAATTTACATATTCGTGGAGATAACATTACTTAGTTCAGAGCTCCTGGGATACAGCCCTTTTTTCCTGCCTTTAATGTAGGTAGGCAGGATGGCCAGGTTTTGTTTCGTGTTCTTTTTTATAGTTTTTCTGCAGATGACCCCCAAAGCCTGCACATTCTTCATTCTGCAGGCTTTTTTCAAGTTATAAAGCAGAAAGAACAATTATTTCATATGCAAAAATGCTGAAAATAATTGTTGATACAATATTCAATCATGTTCTTTTTTGGTTTTCCTTTCCAGGATTACTTACTGTCATCTACCTTTCCAGAGTAAATGGCTTTATGTTGGAACAGAGAGAGGAAATACACACATTGTAAATATTGAGTCCTTCATTCTCTCTGGATATGTTATCATGTGGAACAAGGCAATAGAACTGTAAGTGAGACTTTTTTGCATTTGTATCTGTGGTCATTTTCTCTGTCTTAAGACTAATTTGAAAGAATCATTTGTATTTAGAAATATTAACAAATCTTTTGAAAACCTTTTATTTTAATGAAATCATGTGCAGTATTAACTGGTTTGTTATAGCACATTAGGAATTCAGATTTATGATAGAGACCATGTAACTGTATTTATATAAAAGAATAAGTTACTTGGCAATTGGTTTAACTATAAAGTTCCATGAAAAACAGATAATCATTAATCTGTAAAATCCAGATTTTGCCATTTCTACGAGGACAGCTCGATCGCCATCTCCTCCAAAAATCCTACAAGAAGAATAATGGACTTGTTGTCCCTAAGACTCTGCAGAGAACTTTTCTTCATTGAACTATAGAATCATTTAGATGAGAAGGGACTGGAGCTCTCCCAAGCCTCCTAACTCAACACAGGGCTAATTTCAAAGTTAAATCAGGCTCATCAAAACCTGATGAAGTGATAGGAAAGGTAATGAGTGTCTGTTAAATGAGAGTTCTCTGACAGGCTAACACGAGTGCCTGTGTTGTGGGTATGAAATGGAGGGAGACATAAAAATCTGACTGGGCTGAATCCATGCTTCCTCAAGTAAAGACCTCAACAGAAACAAAAAATTCTATCTCTGATGTTTCCTCTGTGAAGTTCCAGCAAGAGGAACTGCTGTGGGCAAACTTGTAGCGTTTCACGCAGTTTCTGAGACATCTGTTTTTTGTTGTGAGGAACCTATAACCTCTGGGAGTTAACTGAAATTCACCAGGCTTAGTGGATCAAGAGAACAGCATCTAGGAACAGGGCAACAGGCCTATAGTGGTGGATCTAATTCTCTTTCCCAAGCAGAGGTCATATTGATAGCAACTGCTTTTCTCACAAATTCTTCCCTTTTCCCTTTTTTTTTCCCCCTCTGTTGTCACTGACTTTCACTAATCATTGTGTTCCTCAGGTTGACAAAACTGATACTTCATTTTCTTTCCTCCCCTCTGCCCCCTCAAACTTCATAGGTACGGTCATAAAAATTTAATTACTATCTTCAAATGAGATAATATCTAATATTAGTGAGAAATTAGGCCTGAGTAGAAAAATAATGTGGAGGAAACATGAAAGTTTTTGTTTGAGATTACTTTCAGTACTGAGGCATAACAGATTCTAGAAGATAGAGGAAAAATCCTTTATAAATTGTGCACACTGTCTAAATTTCAGTGGACTTGGCCTTGTCTAGAGCTGAGAAAGAACAATAGAATATGGGGAATTTTAGAAATATTTTCTCTAGCGATTCTTGTCTCAGCCACTTCTGTCATCTCATGCATTGTCCCCACCTCAGAACACACTGTATCATCCTTTCACTGAAGAATGAAAAATAACTCAAAACTTTTTCACTTGTCATTTGTCTGTCATGCGGCTGAGCTAGTCCTTTGCCAGAGGTGTTTGGGGTACACAATACTGTTTGGTGTTCCACTCTCTAATTAGCAAACAGTTTCTCTTTTCCTTCAAAATGTTTGGAAACAGATCTGAAAGAGAAAAATTAGTCAATAAGCCCAGCATGTCTCCATTTACTCCAACTACAATGAGATTAATTTTCTCAGCCTGCAACATCATACATTTTGGCAGGTAATCCTGGTGTTGGAAATGAAAGGATGATCTTGATATGAGTCCACTGAACTCCAGAAATGAGAAATCTGCATTGGGAAGCGCCCTTCCCAAGCATGCAGATTCCACTGTTTGAATGGCCCACTACATCATGAATGAGTAACCAAAACCTGTCAAAAATGATGAGATTTGGAGTATCAAAGAACTGGGCAAATTGGAACTCAGTTATGGCAGAACCATAACTTGGTGTTTCTTAGCCCCTTAGGAGGAGAAGTAACAACAACTGCTACCCCCCTGCACACGGACCCAAATGGAAATAGTTCCCAGGATAATGAAAGTGAAAGTTACAAGGCATTTTTCAAGACACTTTAGAAATGGTGTCTAAGACTCAGACTTGCATCTTGAGGTTTAACTGATTCTCACTTAACTCCAATTCACAGCTTTCATCCCCAGTATGTGAATGTTGTAATCTAACTTACTCTTCTTAAGTTCTCCATGACTCCACCAGTGAAAGGTCTTAAAATCTCTGGCGCACTCAACCTTTGTGGAAAGTAGAACTGCAGAAGATGTCTGACTTCTGGCACAACAGAAGTATCTGCTCATGCACATGCTTTTTTTCTGTTGCATTCAGTCAACTCCAGCTCTGTTTGAATGGCTAATGTAGATGTTTCCTTTCTTTTCTTTTTCACCTGTCCTATCTCCTTCTGCCAATTTCTACCACCAGATTTTCATCTTAGAAATCATTACAGTGCTTCTGTAATTGTGCAGGATATTTCTTTTTCAGAAAGAAAATAGTATTCTTTTATTTTGATTCTATTTTGTCATCCATTACTTTTACCTGCTTTAAAAATTTTCTTGGTATTTGAAGTTCTTACAACAGTATGTAAGTCACTGCTCATCTCCCAGAATGAGCACACACCAAGTAAATTAATACCTGCTGCTGTCAGGAATAACTTCTGATTAAGTGCAAACACCTCCAAGTATCACTATTTTCTTAACAAACTTCTAGTTCCATACAGCTGTCATGGGAACCTTTTGTTCTATTTTTCAATTCTTCTGCAGCCTGTTTCTGTGGGCTTAAAGGTCAATGAGGGCTAGGAAATGTTGGAATGTTTTGTATCATTAGCTCATACTTTCTTCTTGCTCACAAGAAGGTAACTTTTACTTCAGGAACTTTTTACTGTAAATCATTGCTGATATTTTTTTATACTTGACCTTTTTTTTTTCTTCTTTCTGCTTGTGTGGACTTCACCTCGTGTTTTATCCTTTTCATGTATTTTCAGAGCTTTTATTTTCTCAGTCATTCTCAGCTGTAACCCAGATAGTATTTGGGAATGAAGAATTCTCTGCTCAGCTATGTCCCTTATGCCTTATTTTCCCCTACTGATTCTTCCTTATTTTCCCCTTTCTCATTGGATAGGATCTAGTTAGTTTTTACTCAGACTCCTAAAGCTAACTTGAAGCATCTGGCATCAACAGTAGTGTGTTTTATTCATGATAGCTTCAAATGTGGTTGGTTACCCAGAACCTTTTCATCCTTTCCAGGAACTGCTGGACCTCTAATTTTGCTTTTAATGTAATTCAACAGAGTTTTTGTTTCTCTGTAGGCTCTTCTACAATGATAGCGTACAACTTTCCAGTCTCCTTGACAACTCTAGTGTAATGGCAATGAGGGGAAACCAAATCTTTTATATATGCTAAAGCTACATGAGGAGAAATGTTTATGTGTGTAGACATTTCCACAGGCAGTATAATTTACTGTATGAAAGTAGTAATTACTGTATCTATAGCTCTGATAGTGTTTCAGAGTTCTGTAAACTAATATTGTTGATATAATATAGTTAACTAAATAATTGCTTCATTTAATCCTACTTGTAGAGCAGTTATCATGTCTACCCTTAGGAGAAATTGACTGTAAATCCTACTGTCTGTCATTCCTTTCACAAGCAATACTTCTCTAGGGGTCCAGAAAAACATTGCTATTATTTCTGTTTATACATACTTTCCTTGAGGAGACAAGAAGATGAAAGAAGTAAGGCACTGATCTGTCTTTGGCAGACTACTGGAGTAGTAGTCTGGCAGCTGGAGCACCTCCTCTCCTCCTCCTTTGCTGACCTTGCTGCTCTCAGGACTGTTTCTCACTTTTTTTTTTTTTTCTCTCTGCCTGTGCATCATTTTTAGCCCTACATCCAATATTTGACATAACAAAGCTAATGAGAATGGACCCAAAGACTGGACGTATATGTGTGAAAGCAAAACAGTGGTTCATTCTTTTGATAGAGTGACATACCTGACAGACTAAAATTGGAAGAACTAACTTGGTTAGTACCAAGTTAGTTATAATACAACTAAACTACTAAAACACTGAGGAGTAAGATGCTACTTCTAAAAGAAACAAAATGTGCCTAATATCCTTAAAAGCAAAAAGAAATTTATTATAGCATAGTAAATCCTGGGATCATCCAACTATCACTTACCATAGAGTCAAGAGAGAAATGGAGGAGGTAAGAAAATGTATTGTATTAGTGAAGGATACCCCTTGTAGATGAGGTCTTAGCATGGAGATCTGAGTCTGTGGCCCTGCAACAATATAAGATAAAAATAGGACTGGTAATAACAAGACAGTTTTATATCATTTACAGAGGAACAGCTGGTTTGTGTGACAAGGGAAGGATAATTAGCCCAAAGGTAGATGTACTGTACAAGGAATACAGCTCATGTAAAAATTTGCTTCTGCCCAAAGACAAATAGAGACATCATTTGGTAAGCAATGTTGTGTGTGTGTGTGCTAAAAAGAAAATGGTGGCTGCACAGATTTGTGTAAATTGTTCCTGACTTTTAAAATTGTTAGATACAAAGAGCAGCCTGTATAGGATCAACCTTTAGCTTAGAAAGAGAGTATGCTCTTTCCTTTTCTCTCTCCATTTGCCCTGATTTTGGCAATACTCCTAGTCATGTCCCAGTACTGGGATGGCCAAGCAAACCAGCCTGCATTTTGGTTGGTTCACTGGGCTGGGAAAACCACACAAACCAGAATGTCTTCTCAGCCTTCGTGTGCCCTTTCCACCATTTTGTGTGTTGCCAGCTTAGTCATGCATGATGTTTGCTTGGCTCTGCTCCCTCTTCTGTCATCCGTCAGTGGTTCTTGTCTGGCTAAAAAGTAAAATTTCTATGCTGCCTCTTCTCTTCATGGTCTCCTGTCTTATTCTTATCCTTCCTCCTTTGCCTGCCATGGCATAGGCAGCATGTACCCCAAACCAACCTAGTTCTTTTGACCAACATACTCTGACCAGTTCAGACAGGTGAACCTATGTCATAAACAAAGTTCAATGCAGCCTAGAATGTCTAAAGATGTCATATTCACTCCCTGAGGACAGATGTACAAGACTGTGTGTGGGTCTAAGCACTGCTCACAAATATCCACACCCCAGCCCTCAGTTCCCCATCACTGCCTACCTACCCTGCCTGCTCCAAGGTCTGGTCGTGTGGAAGTTATTTATTCTGGTGAACGTTACTCAGAAACAGCAGCTCAGCCAGAGGGATCCCTTCTGAGGAGTTGGCTTGGGTAGGAATGACAGACAGATCTCCTGCTAACTGCATCTCTGCAGAAATCATTGCACAAAGTTGCATACTTTGCTGTGGGTCCATGTTACATAAAGAGGGCACAGCAAGAGCAGTAAGTAAGCTGTATAGAGGCTTGCAAAGAGTCATTGCTTGGGTCATATGGCTGAGGAACCTCACTGAATGTGCATTGGGGGTGTAACTGTTGGTCTGAGGATGTCATAAGACTTTACAGAACATACAAAGATAAGATGCTCCAGTTTTGAAACCCCCCTGCAGTAATGCTGTGGAGTTAATACACCTGAGTAGTGTAGGTGAGATTACTGAAACTCTGTCATTAATGATCTGGGAATTTGGTGAGTCTTATTATCAATATTTGAAATGAATCCAGTGAAGACTTTGCAAATCCTTGGCAGATTAGCCTTGAAATCAAGCGAGGGAGGGCAGAAAGAGGGTGAGTGGAGAATAAAAAAAGGCAAAAAAACCCTTAGAAATGAGAGCAGAAAAAACTACTTTAATAGGAGGAATAGTGAGGTTAAAACAAACAAACAAGCAAAATACCAAACAAATAAAAAGAAAAACAAAAATCAAACCAACCAAAAAAAAAACCAACACAAAACAATAAAAAAAAGCACAGAAGAAAGGATTCATCAGCAGAGGAGAATCTTTGCCTATAATGTCAAAAAGGAAATAGAGGAGAATGTGAAAAGATACAGAAGAGTTTCACATGGTTATCTTCCCCTGTTGGACTTTTTAGAATGATTTTTAAATTGTTGGAGGTTCATGTTAACATGCCTAGAAATTAAGGTAAGCATCTAGCTCTTCACAAAAAAAATATTCACAGATTTGAATTGATTCTTGTCTTGCAGGTCCACAAAGACTCACCCGGGGCCTGTTGTACATTTAAGTGACAGCCCAAGAGATGAGGGAAAAGTAAGTACAACTAGTGGTATAAAACACTGCAGCATTTCATAGCCTTTATTTGCCTTGACAGCTCTTTCTTTTTGCTTACTCACTAATTTTATCCTCTGCTTTCTTTCTATATTTACAAGGTCATATTCACTATTTCACAGTTTTTAGGGGAAAAAATGTTCTTTGTATAATTTTGATGAGTAAAAGTCTTTGATACAGACAACATACTGTACTTTCAAAGCTAGAGCAAATCAAAATTGTTCCCGATTAAATAAACTTGTCTTTGCTTAAGTAAGAATTGACTAAGAACTGTAGCATGACTTAGTACTTGGATAAGCATGCTCTTAGGAAGGAATTATAGTAAGTTTTCATAAGATAAGTCTTTTCTTATACAAAAATAGTAACTATAGTAACCCACGTTTGGAAATTGCTGCTGTTTGCGAACAGAATTGAGAATAGCAAAGAGCTGTCAACAAGTAGAAACAACACACAGTCATAGTGTTAGGATCATGATTGATAATATCAGGAGGGAAAATCAGAGTTGACTTTATTTGTATGGTAGGTAGCCTTTCCAACATGAAATTTGGTTCCCAGAGTACTAGTTTTATTAGAGCTTTTTTATTTATGTGTTGCTAATGAATTTCTGAGCATTTTGCCTGTGTGGAAGGGGCAGCTAACTCATATCTGTTTCATCATTTTTGATCACTTTTGCCAAGTGCATTTTAGTGTGTATTTATGAAGGACTACATCTTACAAATGGCTGATCAATTTGACAGTGTCTCATGTAACACCTGATGGAAGCTAGCAGCAATTTGAATTTCTGATGTAGGGGACATTATGCTGAAATTAATACAGGTACCTAGAAAAACATCAATGACTACATATGATTTTCATTTACATTAACTGTCCTTGGACTTACCCATATTGCAAAGTCAACTATGTGCAAGTGATGCACTTGCCAGCTAGCCCTCCAATGAGTTAGATTTGATCTCTAAGTATTTTTGGAACAATCACAATAGATCAAGCAATACAGAATACAGCAAATAAAGTAATTAAATGCTGTGAAGCATACTGGTTTAGCCCCAAACCAGAAGCCATCAAGAAATGCTATTTAGCTATCCATGGCAAAATACCTAATAAAACTAAAGGTTTATTGATAAGGCATAACCCTGGGTTGCTGGCCACTGCAGAAGCTGCTGGTGACCTGCCTATAGCACACTGAATAGAGAAAAAGGATATGATACTAAAATCAAAAAAGATCTTGTGAGTGAACATCTCTTACAGGAATGTCATTCACTGTGTCCAAAAAGATATCTAAAATATTTTTACTTTAGCAGAAAGAGAGTAGATGAAAAGGTCCTAGGAAAAGGCATTAGAGGACAGCTTGCTTGGACACATTGGAGATATCTAGGCACTTGGGCACATTGGAGATATCTAGGCACTGATAAAGTAGTAGCATACTAACAGCAACAGCAAAATCAGATGCAACCCTGTGAAAAACATAGGAATTTTGGGGGAGAAAGAGTAGAAAATGCAAGCCATATTGAAATCATCCCCATGCAGCTGTTTCTATCAATGATGGATTGAGAGTGGTATAAAGAACAAATTGGTGCTAACAAAACACAGATTTGCAGAATGTGGAATTGAGTGTTTGATGTTTGCAGGAAGATACCAGTAAAAGGTACGCACAGATGTAAGGGAAGATCCAAGCACTAAATCAAAGATGTAGCACTAGATCAAAAAATACAACAGTAGAGAAAAAAATCAACTAAATTTTTCAATTAAAGCTCATTAAGCTTTGGTTGAAAGAACAAAGGATAAAACAATCTTTCTTCAGAACGGTGAAAAAAAGAAAAAGCACAAACAACTTCTAGGATTTTTGCTGTTCAGCATAGTGATAAACAACATAGAAAAGCAGTGATGTGATCAGGTTTGCTGGACTTTAGGAGGCTGAGAAATTCAGCAGTAAAATGACAGGTTAAATACCATCTTCTGTAAGTGTTCTGTGTAAATGTTGAGAAGTGATATGGAGGGGGGGAATATTTCTGACTTTACATAGAAAACAGCTGATCATTACTGTTTGGTATCAAGAGCCTCAAGTGATAGTTGATGGTTCAATGAAAATATCAGCTCAATTCTCAGTAGTGACCAATAAAGAAAATCAAAATTAGGCATTATCTGGAGAACAAAGAACCAAACAGGCTATTGCATAAATGCATAGTTGACTTGCCTGCTGAATACTGAGTATAACATTTGCCCTTCTACCTCAAAAAAGAACATAATTGTGCTAAAGGAAATTCAGAGAAGGGGCAAGGTTTTTTATATGAGACCTAACTAAGCGAGACAGGACAATTCATTGTGGAAAAGAGCTCATTGTGATTCTGAGTTTGAAAATGACAATTGTTACAAAGAGGGTAGAAAGGGTTCATAGTCTCTTTCAATACAAAAGCTAAAAGGATATTAAATGAAGCTGACAAAAGTCATATTCCAAACAAGCCAATTAAGTTCTTCTTCAAATGTGCAAAGGGTAGAAGCTGTAAAACTTTTTCCCAAATGGTGTGTGGGTGCTGAAAATGGATATTTATCACAAGGGGAGTCAAGAAAAGTTAACACATGAGAAATCAGTTTGAGGGTTACTGAATTCTCCTGAAGGGTTATTAAAGATGAGGTTAAACAAAATAATATCTACTTGAGGAGTTGGCTTTCTTTGAATGAGAAAATAATTTGGACTGCAAGAATATGTGAGAGTATGATAAGTACTTGCCCTCCTCCCATATTTTTATTTAGTATTTGTTCTTTGCCAATTGAGTATAAGATACTGTGATAAGTAGATCTTTTGTTTAATTTAGCCAAGTTGGTCTTGGGTAATAGAGCTGTTTCAAGATAGTTCTACATACTCTGCTTAGCTTCTCAGCTTCCAGTTGACCAAAGACCACCAAGAGGTGTTGGTAGGAAAAATCAGACTCCTCACATGGGAGGCAGCAGATGAAAGTGTTCTCTACCTGTGCTTCAGTAGTTAAATAGTGGGTACAATCATGATCATTGCTCAAAATACGGATATTCTTGTACTCTACAAGCAGAAGCATATTGTACCCTGCAAGGGTCCAGAAGTCTGTCCTTCTCTGGTGTATCACAGAGCTTTTTACAGATCTGGGCATGTTTCACTGAAGTAAATAAGTAGCATCCTCCTAGGAGCACTGAGTGGTTGAGAGTTCTAAAGCACGGATAAACATTTCCAAATCTAAGACAACCATACGATCTCTTCTTGAAAGCCAGGGAAATTTGTGTGCTGACTGCATAGTCATCTTCTAGAAATTCTTTAAATTCCTAAAAGTTACATGTTGTATCAGTAACTTGTGCTGAGTTTTTCTCTGCCTAATGAGTGAATGCAATTCCAAAAGACTTCTGCTATTCAGAACTTTTCCAGAGTGCCCTCCAGGCAAGCTATCAAGGCAGACTTTGGAGACTGTCTCTTTTATGAATCTAACCAGGCATGGCTGGAAGACAGACAACAAAGAATTTGGGTACTTAATGCGTCACTTAAGAACAATTTGGGGACCTAGTGATTAAGTCCATGAAATATAACTGTGTCTGCCAAATCAATGAGAAAGTGCACATTAGGAACAAAGTGAAGTGCACGGACATTTGTAAGTGGCAGATCTGTAGCAAACGTGATTTTTCTTGCTGACGCAGGAGAAGACAGCAACTGCAGTGATCTGTCATTTCCCAGCAACTGGAGAGAGCTTAATAGCAAAAGGTTTAATGTTATTAACTATTAGCTGGTGGACTAAACTTCCTATCTCTGAGTCTGTGTTCTGAGATCTAATACCACTTAAATATAGTGTGCATTTGGCAGGCTTGTTTTTTTTATCCCAGCTGTTTTGTGTGACCAGAACAAGTAAGGGGCTGTCTGGCATGTACAAGGATGGATTTAATTGATCGTAATGGAGAAATCTCCCTAAAACAACACCACCAAAGGCATTTAATGAAATAGTATTTCTTAAGTCAAAATGTGGAGCAAATCAACTAGATCTTGCCAGAATTCCTTCCTCCTTCAAATTCTGTCCAGCCTCCAGAGCGATTCTTAACCTAAACAAGCATGAGTAATTAAACAAGGTGCCAGGAAACACAGGTTGAACAGAAATCTTTATGGTTTTACTTGATCAACTCTTTTTACACAAATTTTTCTTCTTTGTCTATGTTTTCTCCTTCAAGTGCATTTATAGATGTTGGGGTTTGTTTACCTCATTGAATACTGGAGACATAGAACTTGTCCTATAAATCTCTGAAGTGTTTACCATGGCCAAGAGGAATTAAGTAGTTGAGTTTCCTAGGGTTCAGAGCATCATAAATATACTGGCAGTGAGACTAATCACATTCACCCAGTTGGAATTCTGACTTCAGTGTCATACCACAATACTAGTGGTTCAGCAGCATGGCGACCATCTGAGCAAAGAAAGAGAGAGATGCCCAGCTATGCAGCAAACCTGTTTATTATTCAACTACTTCAAAACTGCAGCACTTTATATCTTGCAGTTCTGTAGTGCTGTTGTGCGTTAAGCATTTCAGCAGCAGATCAGCAAAATGCTGTCTCTGATAGGAGATATTTGACTTTTTAGTAATTACCTGGGGCATGATATCTTTGCAGAAGAGTGTGATAAAAATTAAAAGACAAGCCTGCTTCACCAGGAAGAAAGACTTATTGTGAAATAAGGTCACATATTAAATATTTTTCTATTCCTTCAGTTTCCTGAATGTATTTGTACAAAAGCTAAGGTACATATTGCTAGAGAGAGACTGAACTCAACTGGTTTGGTTCCCAGCTGTAATGCACTGGTGCAAGTGGTTGTTGTGATAGCAACAAGGAAGAATCTCAGACTCCATAACATATTGATTAAGATACCATTTATTTGAGTTAATAGGAAAATGAAAAGGAAGATAATTTTACATTCCTTCAGATGGTGGGAACCCCAAGTTGTGCAGCATTGGATAGACCTCCGACAAGGGCACAGCACACTGGGCTCATCCCCTCTGTGAAGAGGTGTGCCAGCATTGTGGTCTTTAGCAATCTCAAAAGATCTTTTTACTGTCAAGCAAAAGGATATTCACGTGAGAACATGCTGCCTTATGTTAAGATAAAGATGAAGTTACAAAGGTGCTGTAATTGTCCTTGCAAGTGGGAGCAGCCTACAAGCTTTTTCTTTACAATTAGACAGCAAAGTTTATCTCATGACCAAGGAATATGTGCAGCACAGCACAAGTGTGAAAGCCAAGTGCTGTGTGCATCACAACACAGCACAGCACAAGGCCTGCACCTCCTCAGGTTAACTGATGCATGGATCGCTAACTCGTGGATATACAACCGTCTTCCATTTGGGTCTCTGTACTAACAGTGAAAGCAGCTGCAATAAGACACTTCTTTTTTCACTTTCTCCATGGCAATCTATTATCCCAGAATACCTTATGGCATCTTGACACAAGTGCCATCCAGTTAGCTGTGTGCTTTCTGATGTCTTTTCAAATTTACTCTGCCACACAATTGCATGTGGACCATTCCAGAGCAAAAATGATAAATATTCTGGAATAACTCCAAGACAATTTGATTTTTTTTTCCAGGAGCAGAATCAGGTATTGTTCACAATCAGGTATTAAATATACTAACTATAAATCATTCCTAGATTAGGTAATACATCTCCACATAATGAATATTCTCCTGGTAATATAAAGAATCATATCTAGTAGGATTTAGAGTACTCCCAGACTCTTTTATAGCAGTATTGATGTATCAATTATATTGAGTTGGAAACAAAGTGATGTTTTGTTTAGCAGCCCAGACGAGTTTCATTTTTTATGCAAGCTAAAGTGAGTGATGGCAAAGATGCTGGTATGGTCTCACAGACTAAGAGATTGTCTTGTCATTCTTCTCCTCAGATTCTTACTATAGAAAAAGTACATCCATGCCTGCATTTTGTGATCCACGTGTTTATAGACAAAGAAGAACTGCAGTTATCACTGCCAGTTGTATAATATATTTCACAGGAGAAATGTGTGTCTGTCAGTTTGGTCATTCCCAGGCTTCATGTGCAGGACAGATTCTTAGAAAGATGTGCTCTATGGGAAGCAATTTCCAGTAGGCCAGACTTCACATCTTCAGTAAGATCTGGAATTAATTGTGTTCAAATTAAGAGTACTTGATACAGTGCCAGATCAATAATTCAGTTCTTTTCAATAGAGACAAGAAGAAGGATTGTCTTCATTCTTATTTTCCCCCTGAGCATTATTTTTCTTCTCTTTCATCTTTTGACAAATCTTTGCAGATATTTGTTAGGTGTGCATGATGGTATGACATGCTAATTCTGGAAGTAAAAAATGACATACCAGTGAATTTATTTTCAATTTCTAGGAAAGCAAACAACTTAAAGTAGAAATTAAAGGAATATGTGTAGCTGGATGAGAGTTTAATCTGATGACTCTGGACTGAATTTTTTTAAGTGATCTCTTAGTTGTCAGAGAGTTCTGCCAGAGAGTTCTGCCTCCAACCAGGGACACGTAAGGTGAGAGCTGAAAGGAACGTGCTACAGTCTTATTTTATGAGCAGGTACATAATTGTGAGGACTGTCCAGGCACATCATTTTGCAGGGAAAAAAAAAAAAAGAAGGCAATATAAAGCACTTTTTTTTTCCATATTAAAACTTAAGTTGTCAGTAATAAGTAATTTATACTGAAAAATCACATGAAAGCTGAATAGTACATGTGATGCAAACTACAGTCTTGCACATCAGTTTGGCATTTTTATTTTTAAAAATTCTCTTAAACCATGCAGTTCTTCAATATTGGTTTATACCTTTTGAATGAAAATGTCTAATTGTGTTTGTTTCTCTCCAGCTATTGATAGGCTATGAAAATGGAACTGTAGTACTCTGGGACTTACGATCTAAAAGGGCTGATCTGAGAGCTTATTATGATGAGGTAAGCAGTTCCCATTAATTCAGAAAACCTGTTAATCAGCAGTTTCTTGTATGTCTTATCAAGCAGATGGGTATTTTTCTTAAGGCATTGCTTGTTCTGGAAATACTGTTTGTGCTATGCTTTTGAACAAGTTAAGGTCAAACCCTGAAATCTGTAGTTTTAATGCATTAGGCTCTTAGGAGTGTGCTGCAACACTCAGCCTCTTCCCCTTGACTCTGACAAGTTCACCAGCTTCTGTGTGGGCATCTTCACTTGAACAGAGTGTAGTAATGAGCTGACCTGAGATATAGCTACACTAGGAAGTATACAATTTTTACTGAGTATTACTAGAACATTAACTAGAGTGAAAGACAAGTTATTTTGTAGGGCTATTGATATTACCTAGTACTCAAGATCTGTTTAAAAGGTTTGCAAAATCGTGTTCTCATAGATTTATCAGACAGTTGTCTCTTGCTGTTTGTAAACAGATTGCATCAAACACAGACACAGTTCTTGTATCGATAACAGGCTGTTTAAAAATAGGTGTATTCCAAGTTGTTATGACTTTAGTACTAGCCCTGGAAAAAAACATCCTTTGTTCTGCCAGCTCTTCTGTAAAGTGGGTGAATGTGAATGCAAGAACAAACAAAGGTAGGAAAAGACATTTTCTTTAAGTAATCCTGGCAGTAATTGGTTTCCTGTAGTTCTCTTTCCTTCTTCATCTTGTCACTTATTACACGTAAGGAGTATACACAGTTGTTTTCACTGTAAAAATTAATCTGAATATACCTGAATCCTGCACTCTTTCAGGCCTTTATTCACAGAAACATTAACACCACACTGAGCTTCAAGGTTAAGATTCTGAGAATCTATATAGAAAATGTTCTAAAGGACAGGGTAAGAGTTTAAACAGGCCATCACTTAAACCTCAAGACATACCAACTACATTGTCTCCAAGTGATAGTCTGCCTGTGCATAAACTTGTGAAAATGCCCCTGTTCTGTTACTTAAGGCAGGACAACTTTTTCCTTTTACAGGTCTCCTGGGGTGTTCTGTTCACTTACTGTCCTCTCTTGTGCTCAGAATGAGACTACATAAACTAGTATCTTCATAATACTGTTTCCTTTTTTCCTTTTTTTGCTTGTTCAGACAGAGTAGTTGGGTGTCAAAAATTTCTCATGCAATTTAGTTGTTCCAGGTTTTCCAGTACTGTCCTCAGGAACCTTTTTTGGCCTTTATATTAATGATGTGCTTTCCTCCTCAGTGGTTACTTGCTGTGTCATTACTCCACTTTGTGCAACTTGTGATGGCCTGCTGTCATCTACCGAAATAGTGGCAAGATTCTTATTTTGTCTTTAAAAGGGTTGTATGACCAGCCATTGTACTTTACTCCAGACTTCCAGGCTCCAGATTGATAATGCTCCAGATCTTCTAGGATTCCCCTAGGGACCTCCTAAAAAGGGTTCCTTTTTAAATCCTGAGTTTTAAAGCTTTTGTGAATTACAAATTCTTAGTTCAGCCTATGCCACTTGATATTTGGCACTAACCCGAGTTTTCAAACCTAAACTTCTTCTTACAGATTGGCCACGTAAGATCACAGTCCAAGAAGCATTGTTCCTGCTCCATTCTAGGTGATGATGCAAGGCCTCTGTGCCCACGATGCCCGACCAACCATTCAGTACCATTGTTCTGGCGCTGAGCCAGCCAGTTGTAATTGCAGGGTATCTGTGAGGTCTCAGATAAATTACTGTAAATGTTCTGTATCTTCATTGAATACTGAAGTGCTTCTTTGAATGAAGTCTGAATTAAATTAAATTAATCTAGCCTCATTTTTCTTACTAGCATTATGCTTTTTTTAGCACCAATTTTGAAACTAATGTGGTCACCCTATTTGATGGTGAAAGAACTGGAAATCTTCTCTAACTCACCACTTACTTTTCTGGCATCTTTAAGGATCATCAGATGGCATGATCTTTTCTGGCTTATCAGTGGAGCAGACACTTCTGTTTAGTATCAAAAATTCCCCTGGCACCAGGCTTCTCCATTAGCAGTTGGTGTGTACTCTGAGAAACAGCTTATTTTCTCTTTGATGGACTCTGAGTGTTCATCGCCAAGGCAAATTCTTTCTGCTCTGTAATCTTCTTCAGATAGCTGTCCAGCTTGGTAATGTCACTCAAAATAAATGTCAAGACTCCATCCAAATACTCATCCTTTCACAGGATCAAGCCTCAACTGGATTTCTCCTGTGTTTCCCTTGACAGCATTGGATTTCAGTCTCCCCAGACCAGCTGTTGAGAGGGAGGCTCTCTGTTGTTACTCAGATCTGTAGAACCCGTCACTGTGCAACACAGGAGCAAGAAGTTAGCAGCAGATATTTTTTGATACAGAAGAGGAAAGGAGGCTATTAACTGATTGTCTATCTAAAAATCCATATATTCTTCCTTTTTAAATTCAAGATGGACACTATATCTGCTGATTGTGATAGAGAGGAATAGTTCCATATCTCATGACTTTAAAGGTATTTCTTTTCAAACAGCCACAAGAAATGCTTTCATTTCATTTCATTGTCAGTGAGAAACATTATTAAAAGATCTCTTCCATTTAATTTTTTCACTACATTGAGTGCTGGTTTTTTAACTGAAGTAGTGGGCACAGCTCAGTTGAAATAGGTCCTCCTTATTTGCACACTTGAACAGTTGGCTAACAAAAGGATCATCAAGAGATATAGGTCCTCAGTCTACTGAGATTTCACTGTGAAATCTTGCCTATCCTTTCTAGATAGCATGGCATTGTCATACCAGCATGATGCTTCTCACCAAGGATAGAAAAGGCTGTACAAGTTGCATTATCTGGAACTTCTCTGCTTGGTGTTCTTGTAAGCCTGTACCTTCCATTTAAAGCTTCTCATTGATACAGTTTACTGATTGAAGCTAAAAATAGTAATGTCTCTCTTCTAGCCCTGCTGATGGCCAGCCTCTAGGCTCCCTCAGCTCATCAGCTCCTGATATAAGGAGTTTCTATGTTTTCTTCTTTACTGTGTCAAAGCTTCTCAAGACACTAAATGTTCTCACTGTGAAACTCCTTGGTCCCAGAGTGGAGCTTGAACCCGCTGCTAAAGAATCTTGTGTCTGCTCTTCAAGATGTCAGCTGCAAATTTGTTTCTTTGTGCAATGATGATTGGCATCTTCTCAGGGGCGATATGTAAGAGATATTCAGGCCCTTTCAATCAACACTCCTGTATGATGCCCTCTACAAAAGACTTTCTTTGCAAGTCCTTTTATAAATTCCTTCAAAAGTTGGTTTCCATTGATTGGTATAAAAAGCAAGCACATAAACATGCCAAATGCCTTAAAGGATTCTCAAGTTGTTATTGATAGTTGGGCAGACTAGGAAAACCCAGCCATCTTCATATGCAGACTGTTTAAAAGTTTTACAAGTTGTGTCAACGCACCTTCGGAGTTTCCTGAAATCTAGTCATCATCTTTCATTAGAACACATCTCCAACATGAGGCTGCACAGCTCACAGACACATTTGCCAAATGACATCTCCCTACCTTTGTCAAGCACTATGCCACTATGGAAGTATCAAGTCAGATGTTGTCCTTGCTGTAATGGTCCTGCAGTACTACTAACACAAAGGATTCTTAAGTTTCAAGCAATAGGATGAGTATGAGTATGGTGCTTGTCAAAATATGGTTAAAAGTGGTCCTAGAGTCACCATGAGTTCTCAGTGGAGGAGGCTTGTGATTAGGAACGAAATGAAATGGTGTTGGGCATGCTTAATTTTAGTACCTGCTGAGTATGACTGAAAGTGGAATATATATATGCAACCACTGTGGGTATTGCAGAAGAAGAAACACCCAATCTGGAGTGATAAGCTTTATGTGCATACACTCTGTGAACATTCACATGAGTCACCAACCATGATGAACTCCTATTCTAAACAAATAACTGCTCCTTTTTGTGTGTAGATGCTAAAGAAGTGGATCAGAATGCTAGACATATTCTAGAAGAGAAAACTGGGGACTTGTTCAGTATCACCTTTCGCTATCAGTTGTGAGTCCTAGCTGAGAACTCCAAAAGCTGTTCTTCTTGCCCATTTTGGGGCAAAGTCTAACAGGTGAATTTGAGTTGCTGCTCTGCCAGCTATCTGTAACAGGAGCATTCTGCCTCAGCTCCACTCAGCAGGAGGTTTATGCTGGCAGGTGGCACCTAGTAGCTAAGAGGCAGTTTAACAAGCAGCTTGGGATAATTTTCAGCTGCCAGTTACTAGCTCCTGCTCAGACACAGTTAGTGACTGTAACCATGCGAAATGTTTCTATGTGTGATAACACATCAAAAGCAGATTTAAATTTGGCATGATAGCAGGCATGAATGAGCTCATGTCAGAATTAATTTGTGCCAGGATAGACAAGTGAAGCAGCACTCCACACAGATCTAAGGTTCTTACTACCTGAGGGCAATGGCGTTGGGACTCCATATGAGCCATTTTTCTGTGTTGTTTTTCATTGCTTCACTTACAGTTTGGTATATTCTGGGTTTGAGGAATTGTTGCTTTTTGAATTGTTGCATTGCTTTTGAAAAATGTGTGGGTTCTTTATGTTTGATCTAAGGCTTTACAGGAATTAACAAGTTTATCCAAGAAGAATTGTGTGCCAACCCCACTCTGGTAGGTGGAAGTTTGAGTGACACACTTTATGGCACTTGAAGATCAATATCTAGATTTCACTTTGTTCAGCTCTGTTTGTGGAGTCATTTTTGGCTTGACTAGCTTACTAGTGTGTTTTCAAAGCATTCATATACAAGGCATGTCAGATTCCTATTAAAACATCTGGTCATCTTAATGCAAAGGCTCATTTGTGCTATGCTGTCCAGTCTCGGGAGCTGGGTGATGTTTTGGTAAAGGTCACAGCCTTTTCATTGCTTTCTTCTGATACTCCCTCCAGACCGTGAGCTGTTACCAACCATAACAATCAATATACTTATTAAAAGAGGAAGACCAACAGGGAGTTTTGAGTAGTGACCAGTAGCACTCAGGTTTATTTCTTATCAGCTTAAACAAAATTGATGTGAACAATGCCACTGCTGACTTATGAATACCCAGGCATGATATTAAAGTGATTTGAAGAACTGGAGTAAACAGCCATATGCAACTGTAAATGCATGCAAGGCCTTAGCTTCTCCTGGGCTGCAAAAATGGACATTATGAAACTGCATTGCAAAATAGGTCTCTTATTTACATCAAAACATATTGTGTTTTGTTTTTTTTTTTCTATTTAGTAGCTAATGTTTCTGGAAGAGAAATGGATTTAAGGGAAAATTCTGTGAGTTTGTGCTTCTGAGGGGACTGTCTGACAAACAATGAATCAATATTCTGTTTTGTCAGAAAATGCCTTTTATTAGTTTCCAGCAGATACCAGTGGAAATTAAGGATTTACACCATTACCCTTTCAGCTTGTTGGACGTGATTATATAGTTATTGTCAGTGAGTTCCACTAATTATACACAAAACGCTGAGAATGATCTATTAATATTTGAAGTGTTGCTTTTTGGTTTCTGTGTACTTGCTCTGAAATTGGGGAGGGTGGAGCAAGTTACTCAAGAACAAAATACTATTTCTACTTCTCCTAAATAGTCCTCTGGGGAAGACCGCATGTGTTGTATGTTACCTGGAAAACTAGCTACACAGATTTCCCTATGCATTTGCCAGATGAAATACTTCTAAGGAGAGCTGTCGGTGATATTAGGATTGCACTGTATGTCCCTTATTCTTAAACTTTTACCTTAATAGCCTGTTTCTTCAATTTTCGGGCTGATGCAGTACAGGCTTTCTTACCTCCTTGTGTTATGTCAGCATTTGCAAGGCATTGCTTTGTTTGACTAGCAGAAAATACAGCCATTGGTTACTAGAAAATGCTGGCAGTGGACTTCAGAAAAACAAGAACTATCCAACTTCTGTTATACCAGTAAATTAATATAATCCAAAGTCATACATTAAAATATCATTAGTATAAACACTGTATTCCATTTCATTCTCAAGTTTTTCTTTCATTTCTGTAGGCTATTCATTCCGTCGCTTGGCATCACGAAGGGAAACAGTTCATGTGCAGTCACTCTGATGGCAGCTTGACCCTGTGGAATCTGAAAAGTCCTAACAGACCATTCCAGACCACAATTCCACATGGTAATTTTGATAGTTAAAATGTGTAACTAAGAAGAAATACAATATTCTCAATGCTGTTATCTAATATCTATGTTTATTTCATTGTTTATTGTAGTCCAGATCCAGAGTTGCTTCTTGCATAAGTATTTTAATCTGCAAAGTAGCTGCAAAATATTATAAAAATCAGAGAGCAATTTTGATCAATGTAAATTGGTGTCATAAATATATCTTACTGGTTAATATTGCTCTTATATCTTCTTTTATTGAATTCATCTTAATAGTCTAGTGCTGGTCTTTGAAAGCCTCAAGCTCTGGGATTTTCACATTTCTTTCTCCTTTATTTTGTACTTGCTCATATGTGCATTTTTCCCAGGAAGTAAGTTTTGTACAAGGCACTGTTGGAGATGGTGCAAGGCTTTCTTTTATGGCTGGCATTTTATATGCCTTTGCTTCCTATAAATGAGGTAAAAAGGTATTGGCATTGACTCTATTGCAAATCAGCATATTACCAAGAAGCCTGACTGAGAGGAGAGAGAAAGCAAGAAGGGGAAAGCAAGATTAATGTAGACAAGAAAAGTTTTAGCATTTTCTTAATTTTTTTAATTCCTTTTCTTTTATCATTTTTTAGTCATAGAATTGTACTTTATGCCAGAAGAGACCTCTCAGAGGTCATTTAATCTAACCCCTAGCTCAAAACAAGCCTCATCAGTTAGCTCAGGGCAGTATCCAGCTGACACCGGCCACTTGAACACTTCAAATCATGAATTTCACAACCTCTCTGGGCAACATCTTCCAGTATTTAATGACCTCATGGTACAAAATTTTTGCTACAATCTAACCAGAATTCCCCATGTCACAACTTGAGTCATTTGCCACCCGTCATGTCACTGTGCACCTCTGAGAACAGTCTGGCTCCATCTACACTGTATCCTCCAGTCATCAGGTTTTTGTCAAAAGCAAGCACAGGCTTTCCAAAGTAACAAAACCAAAATTGTTATTTCTTTGTTTTACAAGTGACTTTTCTCTGACTGAAAGTACTGATCCGTAATTAACCAAGAACCTATGAATTTCAATTGTACACTTCATTTAATTTTATCACTCAACCAGTTACACTCCAGAGCCTGTACCTTTTTGTTGGCAAGAGGAATTGAGTCAGTCTAAGAATGACTTAGGAAAAGCTTAAGCTGTTTATAGTCATAACGTGTTCAGACAAATGTATACATTTGGTCAAATTAATTATTAGTTGTCATCCTTCTGAGTAGTTTTTAGATGCATGTTTTTTTAGATGTCTTTGAAGTGTGGTCTGTTGTCCTTTAGTTGTGTGTGGCAGTAAAAACATAAAGCCATAATAATGTAATTAAATTAGACAAATGATATTTTATGGAAATAGGAGCTAACACTCATCATCTTCTTAGTGTTAAATTTCCATTTCATTTTAGAATTGCTGTTACAGTTACTTCAATGTGGATGTTTTCATTTTGATACTTGTATTATCATGATGTTTTAATACAGTTTTCATCCTCTTTCTTTTCTTAGGAAAAATTCAAAGAGATGGAAAAAAACCTGAATCTTGTAAACCGATTCTAAAAGTAGAGTACAAGACCTGTAAAAATAGGTATTTTTTTTTAATTCTGTAATTAAATTAATGTCCCATTCCTGGATAAAAGTCCTTTTAGAATCTTTCTTACTGCAAAGCTATTTATTATTATATAGAGGTACTAAAGCTATAATGTAAACTTCTATGTACTATATAAACTTATAATACTATGTTGGTTTTTTAATACAGTGAACCATTTGTGATATTTTCTGGTGGACTGTCATATGATAAAGCTTGTCGAAGACCAAGTTTAACAATCATGCATGGGAAAGCAATTACAGTTCTTGAAATGGATCACCCTATAGTTGATTTTTTAACTCTTTGTGAAACCCCATATCCAAATGGTGAGTTTATTAAGCAGAACACAGTTATAGAAAATATAAATGAAGTGATCTTCTCTCATACCTTAATTCCATTCCAAGGACTTCCATTCTTACAGTTGTCTCCATCTCAAGAAAACCACATCACTGAAAGTAACTGAAACTTGTTTGCATTCTCTACATAGGAAGCGAGCAATGAGTGGACCATAAAAAGCATTCATAAATCTCCAGATATAAGCTTCAAAGGCATGGGCTAGAGTGAGGAAATATTGTTATTACTCAAACATATGCACCTGTATTTCTGACATTTTTCATGAGGCTGATAAATTGCAGATTGATAAATTATTGAAAATTATCACCTATCTGCAAAAAAGTTCTTACACTTCAGCCTGAATTGAACTGTTGAAAGTGTTTTGCTGCATATTGTGGGGCTGCTAAATTCTAAAGTACATTTACAGAAAACTCCAGAAAGTAAATTAAGAAAAGCTGTAAGCTAAAAGGAAAGTATATCATTTTAAGCCCTCAGGCAGGAAAGTAAACTGCATCTTATATACATAGCTAATCAAACACATATTCAAAACACTTAGTAAAGATGAAGTGTGCATTTGATTCAGTGTCACACAAAAATTCAATTTTCAGTAATAAAAGTTAGCTTGAGCCTTCATTTAACAGTGTCAAGTACAATTCCCAGTACTAAGATTCTGAAAGCCCTTCCCCTGCTCATACCCTAATATTTTAAAATGTTAGTTTAACCTAAGTTATTCATAGCCTTGCATAAAAACAGGCCAAAAATAATGTGCATTTGTAGGTGTTCTGAAAGAAAAGTAAATAAACTGTTATCAATTTATGCTCTTTTGGCATTAGCCAGCTGAAGAGTGTGCTCTGAGCTTGTATGTGCTGGAACAGTTTGCTGCTGTTGAAAAGAGAGTCATAAATTCACATTTCTATTTTTAAAGTAATTTTACCCTATGTAAACTAATGCACCCTGTGAACCAAGAGAAGCATTAATTTGTCATTTTAATTGTTTATTCTTGAGAAATGAAAAAAGCATTAAATAAGAGACCAAATTATATATTGTAAAGAGAAAGGGAGAAAGGAGCATGTCTGTATCTGACAAGACTTACAAGATTCCTTTGGAATATTCCTTTGAAATTGCTTTGGAAATTAGGGTATTGTGTAGCAGCAAGTGGACTGGACCAGCTGTTCACAATCTGATTTGGAACACAGTAGAAGTATTATTACTGCACAGCAAAAATACATTTTCAGTATAATAAGTGGATTCAGCAATGTAGTGATATACACAAGTCATTCATATTCTTTCTCTTTACTTTCAACAATAGACCATCATGCTGGCACGCTGTAATATGCCAGTTCTACTTCTGCTATGCATGTTGATCAGCAGTGCTACCCAAAAGTCATTTCTAAGTCACCGACTCTAGTTTGCAAATATCCCTACTTTGTGGCTATGTCCAGGATTTCTATCTTAAAACTTTTGTTTAATATTCTGTGAATGTTTAGAGAACATTGTTCTAAATTGCTTGTTTTAAATGACTAATAGGAGAACTCTATGTCATTTATCCTTGCTTTGTCACTTACAGAGTTTCAAGAACCCTATGCTGTAGTTGTTCTTCTGGAAAAAGATCTCATTGTTGTTGACCTGACACAAAGCAAGTAAGTATGATGGCTTTTATGAAATTACTTGTGTGTCTTAACTGTCCAGCAAATGATGATAAAAATCCAAATATTTTCATGCAATGTCATTTTACTGTATAAAATAATTCACTCTTGGTAATAATGCACTCCATATGTTTACCCCCCCTCCTAAGATTTAAGTCAGCCAATCAACAAGAATTTATGATAATATTTGTTCTTAAGTTAGGGAGAAAAATCCAAATATGTGTTCCCTGACAGCATATCCCTCAAACATTCACTCAACATTGAAGTTAAGTAATACTTGGTCACATGCTGAATTATAACCTGAATGTGTGTTTTGGGAATCAAATTCAACTAATACTCATATGTGTGCCTGACTTGGCTAGACTCCACGGGGACTACCACTTAAGTATATACTTAACTATTTACTTAAGTATCTTAATAAATAATGTCATTGAGTTATAGTGGATCTATGGGATTATTTCATGACCCAGTTGCTGGTTTAAATGACAAATAGTTCTTTCACATCAGAATCAATGTTCATATCAAAAAGGAATTACACATCATGTAATACAGAATCCAGTTCTTACTTATTTTGTTCTGCATCCAGCACTACCAGTAATGTACAACCACATTCACAATGGTATAACTAGGAACAGATTTTACCCTTAATGTTTTGAAACATTTTAAGTGCATTATATTCCTATCTGAATTACTTTCAAGAATAATTCAAATCACCTCAGCAATATAAAATGGATGTAACTGAAACGAGAACCAAAATTCCTACATTTGAATTGTGAATAAGACTGCATAATATCCCAGAAGTGAGGCCTTTCTTCTTATCAAACCATCCAAACTGATGGAAGTGAGAAATAAACTGAGATCTACTTCATCTGTTACTGTAATTGTTCATTGTAGAATCGGTAGTCTACCAACCACATAAGCTAAGCTGCTCAATATAAAATCCACAGTTCCATAAGTAGTTCTTAGTTCATAGTATATATCATATCCATGAAACTGAAGCTTCTAGAAAATGTGTCACTTCTGTATAAATAAGATTTTGAGATGTTGGGAAAAATTAGTCCCTAATCCTCATTCACACAAGTACTCCTATGAGCCTTCTGAACTATTCACAAGAATAGGTATTTATCTTCCAAGAGGATTCTTGTCACAGCAGTGGAATTTATATCTTTATTTTAGTAATGACATATTTTGCATATTAAAAACAATACATATATTTTAATAAATAAGGGGAAATGTGCTTTAGTAGTAATGTTTTTACTTAGATTCTGTTATACATTTTAATATAAGAATATGTTTTCTTCTATGGCTCAGTGTGTCACAGTGCTTCTAATAAATTGTCTTCCTTAACTAGTTTTCCAATCTTTGAAAATCCATATCCTATTGACATTCATGAGTCACCTGTTACCTGCACAGAATATTTTGCGGACTGTCCTCCAGATTTGATTCCTGTACTCTATTCTGTAGGAGCAAAACATAAAAAGCAAGGATACAGCAATAAGGTAAACAAAACCAGTATTTAAAAAAAAAAACAAAACAACTAAAAAAAAGAGAAAGTAGATGTACAACATATGCTTTTGTAATACCTTAACAAACTATTTTATTTCTTTAATAATCACTTTTAAGTTGGTCCAACCAGCAGCATACTTACAAATGGTATTTATTCCTCAGAAACACCATCACTTAAGCACAACTATTAATGATTATTATACAGGACTTAAGAATTATGCTGCTGGAGTTATGCCAGATCAGAGTTAAAGGAAAGCCATCAGGGTACAACTCAAATTTGTATGGATAAGTTATGTCTATCAAAGAAAACAGTGAAAAGATTATAAGTAAAAGAAGTTAGCAGAAGAGCTTCAGTGAAAGTTGAACATTGACAGCATGTCTGTGAGATTTTCGTTAAATAGGGATATTAGTAATTTATTGAGGTACCAAAGTCTTCATGTAATGCTTTTAGAAATAGGACAAGCTGCAGAAAGAAAAAGCAGAAATGCAATTATTTTATAAATGTCAAGCAGTAGTCTGTTTTTTATTTTGACTAGAACTAATCCATCATAATTTTTTTTTTTAAACACATAAACAAATCAAGCATCATCAGCTTTCAATTCGTATTAACAGAAGTGTTCTCCTTGGAGCTGCCTTGTTTTCCATGAACTGAGAAACCAGGCCTTATCTACTTCTTTTGGATTGTGATTTGGCAAAGTACTTCAGAAAAAATTTTTTTTTTCCTCTTATTTGAATTGGTTTGCTTATCTATCCTTGCTTCATATACACATTTTCCCAAACTTTTCACCACCTGCCTGTGTTTGTTGCACACTCTTTTGTCCCTGGCATCATTTATGCACATACAAATATACACTTTGAATGTAGGTAGCCACTCATTTGCCACCCACCCATTTCTGTACCCACAAGAAACCTTTCCATGGTTTCACAAAACCAGTTTGCTCTCCCAGGTTTTTTTCTACCCACTCATACTCTGCACACATCCTCACCCACTCTGCACATAAGTCACCCCCCACGTCCTGTATCCATACATGTCAAGCTTTAGGCACAGATCATCATTTCACTCTACCAGCCTCGAGCAAGGAAGAGAATGGGAGTCTTGTCACTAGTGAACAAAAAACAGAGCAGAGATCATGTTTTCTTTTGTTCTGTAAAAGTTGCATTTCCTTATCTCATATCTTGTGGCATCATGATCAGATTTTTTTTTATGGGCCAGCTTCTTTAGTAGTCATTTTCAAAATACATTCTCAGTCTATTCAGTGTCTGATGGAAACTCCAGAAGTCAAGCAATCTGAAAAGAGTAGCTGAACTGTTACTCCTTCCTTTAGTTCCTGTTTTGAATTGTTAAGTGCTAGCTGTGCAGAAGTATTTTAAAAACCTAGAACTTTAATTGAACACATAAAAAATATTAAATTTCAAAAGCCTTAACTGATAATATAAAAACGTTAACAATCTTTAATGCTATATGGTTTTGTTCATTTTGTGAGTTGTATCACTTTTTGGAGGAAGATGTTGTCTACTGCTGAATTTAAAAATTCACCAAGCAAGATTAATCAGAACTAGTTGTGATCTCTGTACTCTTGTTGTTTGTTTAGGAGTGGCCTATCAGTGGTGGAGCATGGAACCTTGGAGCTCAGACCTATCCTGAAATCATTATTACAGGGTGAGAATGAAACTGAGGATTGGTACTCTTAAAATGCTCGTGTCTCCAGGTTTTAATTGTGGGTTAGCTATAGATAACAGTTGACCCTTCACAGAGTATGCATGACCTGGCCTCTTCATCTGAGATAGTTTTTTCCCTTGTGCGGTGTGACCCCAGAAATTCTCCTTTGCTGTAGAAGTTAGAATGTTGTCCTCGGGCATGAACTACTATTAAGAGTTACTGTTTGAGGCCCCAGTGTTGGACAGCAAGTCTATACACCTGTGAATGTGGGGTCTTTGGAAAGGAGAATCCATTACAAAAGAAGATTTTGGCCTTTCAAAGTTTGTTATACATGGCATTTTTGGAGTGCATAGGCTTGATGTGCAAAGCCAGAAATGCTGTAACTTAAACTTACCATAAGCTTTTGCCGTTGCGATCTTAACATTCGCTGTGGTCTTAGTTCTTTGTTGGAAATGCATGAAAAAGTGTTTATTAACCCAATTAAACTAATTACAAAATATTTTCTTATAGTTAGTATATATATCATTATATATTGTCAGTAAGGTATAGTTACTGGATGAGAAAATACAGGTTTTCTGCTTGTATTTACCACTCACTGAAAGTAGATGTTTTAGAATTACATCTTGTTTTAACACACTTAATTTTTATCTTTTTTTTTAAGCCATGCAGATGGATCAGTAAAGTTTTGGGATGCTTCTGCCAGTAAGTTTCTAAAGTTCACTTTTATATAATGCTGACAAATCTCACACACGCACATATATATGTAACATAACACCATGAGTAGTAATACATATAGGATGATATCATTAGGAATAATGAAGTGAAATTAAGCAAGATTTTATTAAATTAGGGAAAGAAACACTGCTAATGAGATCCATGAGACAGAAAAGAGTTAAAGTCTTTAACAGGAATTAAAACTCCAGATCCAACATGCCAAAACCTATGAAGGATGAAGTGTTTGTAAAACATCCCTGGAGCATAATCTTCCTGGGTGTATAAAAGAGGAGTGGGTTCAATTAGGTCCAATATTCAATTCCAGTTGTCATATGTCTTCTATTCTGAGTACATAAAGTCTTTTTTATAGCTAAGTAAAAACAAAATATTAAAATACAATAATAGATCTGAACACATGCCTAATCTGGTGAGGGTGGAGAGGTCCTAAATCTTTCCTTGTCCAGTCTCAAGTTCCAGGAAAGAATCAGGAAGCATTTCCATTCATCTTAGCAGGAAAAAGCTTCAGAAAATACTTGTTTAATACATTCCAGCTATAGCTACACATATCAAAACCCAGCAATTCCCCTGCAGAATATGCATGTGGTACTTATTAGTAAAATATATTTCTTACAAATATACATTCATTTTTTGGTTGAAAGCTGAAATATTCTGGCTCAAGTAATGGGACTGTGGGTGACAGAAATTGTAATAAGGCTGCCTTGTTTTCTGTCTCTGGTACAGGGATGTCTGTGTGGAATCTCTCTTTGATGAAGCATCAGTCTGTTAAAGAAAAAGTGTGTTAAAGAAATTTCTGTATGAAATGTTAGGCACAGAGACATTTAATTTGACCCTAATAACCAGTCTGTAATGGTCACCAAGAACCTGGAGTACGCAATACTTAAATTACCTGCTAGTTCCACATTGTGCCACAGAATGGTAACGATTAATGCTGCTACCATTTCCAGCCAAACATGGAGAATGTTTACAAGATTCTACTGTCAGCTAAATCTGATGACATTGTCAAGTAGTTCTCTTTTTGCCAAATATTTTCACTCATGAGGATGGACAAGGAAAAAATTAGGATTTCCCAAGCCTTGTTTTACAATGGACTTTTACATAGGCATGTCAACTGAACATGACTATGAGTTTGGTTTTTGTTATGTAATTCCTGTAGTTGCAAAGGGAGAAAAAAACATTTGAAGGCACAAAATACTTTGCTTTTAGACCTATTTGAACTGTGTAATTTTGTATCCCAGGGCACAAATTAGTGGGTGACAGGGAACTGCTAAGCTACTGAAGCAGTTCTCTGAATGTATCTTTGCTCAAAAGCCATTGCTGTTTCTTATTTGTGCCTGTGCAGATGGCACCTAGTAATTCACAGAAGCATGGAGAGTCTCACCTTGTACTTGCTCCCTATGATTCTGTAATTCTTCCAGTCCTAGCATGAATGAACCCATGATGTCTGATTTGAAGTGTCACTCTAGGTTTGCCATGGGGACTAAAGGCATCCTGAGGCCTCTTCCACTGCCACAGACGGCAGGAAGAATTATGTGTTCATTACAGAAGCACTTGCTGTAATCTGTGAAAATTTAGTAGCTTTTTATATGCTAAAACTGTCAAAAAAAAATAAATAATAAAAGTAAATGCATAAAACTCCACGAACATATTTGCACTGCAAAATGAAAATGATTTTGCTGTGTTCGTCATCTGGTTACATAACAAAAAAACCCCACCATTCTTTCACCTTTTTGTCGCTGTTGTTACACAAGCTTAGACTGATCTACCACAGTTACACTGACATATATAACAGCTTTGCCTTTATGTATTTACACCTTTTTAGGTGTTGGGCCTGAATGATTTTTTCTGACCTTATGCAATTATTCATTAATATCACTGATAAAATAATGTAAAAGCAGTAAAAAATGGGAGGAATGTCAATAAAATGAGATGGTGTTAATTATAGTAGCTCCAGAATTCACTGCAGTCAACTTCTAGTACAAAAGTATAAAAGATAAATATAGATGAACCTATTAGTCAAGAAAGTCCAAACATTTTAGAACTCTCATTTGTTCAGAAAGTCTTTGTGTTGCCCAGGCCACCAGAATACTTGCCTAGTGTTTTCTCTTGAAGTGGCACACACTCTTTACATTCTAGCAAGGCAATGACCTCAAACAAATGCTATCTTGGTTGGGAATCTCATTAGGGAAATAGCAGCATTATCAGAGCCTCTCTCTAACAGTCAGTAAAAGCCTAATTACATATCTAATGGTTAACAACCACCTTTGACAACCTGTCTCAGAAAGTACTGAGAAGTATTTCACAGAGAAGTATCCATTTTGGAAGTATTTGATGCATATCCTACCAGTGCTGTGGACTAGAATAGTATCTGTGTTGTATATATCCACCTTCTTCTCTTAGGCCTTCTTAAGACTCTTTGTTATGCCACAACTGAAAAGAAAACAGAAACTGAGGAATTTTGTAACTGATCTGCTTCGTGTTAGTCAGTATTTTCTTGTATGTTTTAATATATTCCAGTTACTCTACAGATGTTGTACAAATTAAAAACATCAAAAGTCTTTGAAAAACAGAAACCGGGAGAAGGAAAAGCAACAGCAGAGATTGTAGAAGAAGATCCTTTTGCTGTTCAGATGATGTACTGGTGTCCTGAAAGCCGAATTTTCTGTGTGGCAGGAGTTTCTGCATACGTCATTGTTTACAAGTTCAGCAAACATGAAGTAAATACTGAAATTGCAGTAAGTCCTTCAGAATTTTACTCTCTTGTAAAATAACATGATTTCTAAATCAAATTGCCTTGCCGTGTCTCTCGTCATAAACTTGAATAAAATTAATATCAAACTATATAAATATAGGTTTAGGGACATTCCATTTTAAACCTTTGAGTGAAATCTTGATCCTACTTAAGTTAGTGAAAAATGTCTAACACACTTTTTGGGATCCAACTCTCCACTTTTTTGATTTAATAATAACATTCAGTACAGATTTCAGACATAGTTTGCTTTAAGGCTTTATGATACAGTAAATCTCTGTTGTACTTACCTGCACTAAAAATATTGTCTGCTGTATGTTTTTATCAGATAATGTACATCATGTATGTACATAATAGTGCTCTTTTAACTCAACTATTTCCTCTCTTTAATTTATACTCATAGCATTTGTACCACAAGGGGACTGAAAATTATCACTGACTTTAACAAAAAAAGTTTATTTTTTTCTGACTAATGCTGACTTTATTTCCCTAAAAATGGACACTGTTAAAATGCCAGATTAATTATGTCTAAGCACATGATACTTTCCTTAAGCTTTCTGTTGCTTTTTCCTGTTCAATACTCCTTTTTCTGTCTTCATGTCTTAAGCAGTCACCTTATTTCATGTAGAATTATACAGTTCATGTTTTTTTAACTTGCACTACAGTCACCTTGCACTTCTCGTTGTACAGCAAGTCTGACTTTGGTTTAAACCTTCCATTTTTGCAGAGGAGCCACAGCCACTGCTAGCAGTGTGGCTGAACAGCATTTGTAATGTTTATTTAGCCAAATTAAACATGGGTGCCTCTCCTTCAGGCTTGCCGTTCTCTGGTGCTGGAGAACAGTTTGCAACTTCACTTTCATGCCAGAAAGTATTTCTTTGCATCTTCCACCTCGCAACAAACCCAGGGGCTGACTTGAAATTTCCCTTTCATTTTCCACCTTCCCCAGTTACAGTTCTTTTCCTTTTCAGACTATTTAAATATACTTTAGAAAGTATAGTTTATAGTTCTAGCCTGGCAAGAAACATGTGTCATTTTTGGCCTTCAGCCATGTGCCATCTGGAAATGGAAATTCTTAGGAAATTCATTACCTATAGCTCTTCCGTTGTTTTTCTCTCACTTTTTCCCCCCAGAAGCAATTATTAAGCTAGCTGAACGTATCCTTTCAGGAAAGGTTTAAAACTAATGAACAGCAATTTCACATTATTGACCAGCTCATGTATAATGCTGATAAAATAATACATTTCAGCGTTCTTGCATTGTTCCATAGCAAATGCACCTTATGTTTTATTACCTATTATTTAATTTCTTTATTTTCCTGTCTTCTACTTTTATGGCTGAACTGCATCAGAACTGTTGTTTTCTTCAAGTGTTGCAACATGTGCAATTTAACAGTTTCTCAGATTTCATCTGTAATTAAGGAGCATTTATATGAGGAATTGTCCTCTCAAGAGTTGCTTTAATGTTGTCTAATCTTGGTGGCATAGTCGTTGAGTTCCCCTGGGTTCTGTGCACCCCTGAGATGGGCCTCATCTCTTGGTTTCTACATTTCAGCTGCAGGCATTCAAGTCTTCACTCTTAAATTGTAGGAGGTTTTAAAATAAAAAGTATGGGAGTCAGAGTCTTTGTTGGAATATGTATTTGACGTTAGGCTGTCTGGCTTTGTCTATACTGAGACTGAGCTGCTCAGTCTCAGGATTTCTTTCCTGCCTGAGTGCAAGTTCTAGCACTTAGTGTCCCCACTTCTCTAGCAGCCAGCCTGAACTTCCCTTGAGTTCACTCTACCAGTCCCAGCATTTTAAAGATCCCATGTTGATTTGACTGCCTGACATGAGTCTTGTTATTACTGTGGGAAATGGGAAGCATGGAAGCTTCTCAAAGGTTTCTCCATGTATCAGGCAAGTCTGCTGCTGAATATGCCTTAGAGGCATAGGCTGCACCTGGGATTTCCTCAACAGAAGTATTATTTGCATCGTGCCTTGTCAGATTCTGGAGGCAAGCAGTACACATGAGACAAATGCTGCTGCATATCCAACCTTGGAGTCATTGCCATGCAGTTACGTAAAAAAAATTTGTTCTTGTTGTGGTTGTTTTCTTAACTGAATCTACACCATCCAGTCTGAAAAGGATCTCTAGGTATCTCTTAAACATGATCATTTTCTCACTGAGCAGTCTTTCTTCAATGAATCTTCTCTGCAAAGCTCTAGAGAAGCACCATAGGAAAAAAGTTTATACCAGTTCAAAAGTAGAAAGGACAATTAATGAGCCTAGTGATGGGATCCTCCAAAAAGATCTTTACCATGTGTCAAAATAAATTAGTACAACAGTTCTGTACCCCCTTCAAGGTCCAGTCAAAGCAGGCACCAAAAGGTGAAAAAAATTCACTCGTGTTATTAGCCTAAATTTTTCCTTTTCTTTGCAAATGGGCAAAAACTAGAATGTAACAAAATTAATTTTAGTAGAAAAAGGAAGACGCAAAGAAAAAGGTTCAGAGAAGAATGATGCACTTCTAACACAGCAAGCAGAAGAACATACTGTTCAACATTTACTCCAGTCCTACATGAAGAGTAAACAGCATTATAAATTGTTTCGGTCAGCAGCAATTACTTCCAGGAGATTAGATTTTCCTGAACTCAATATTTGACTCATTAGTCTTTGAAGGCAAATGTTGTCCATAGGTTTCTTTAGCTGATTCAGGCAAAAAATTTCCGTGGATTTTGTGAGGAGAAATTGAAAGTGATATTTTTTAAAAGGACCCTTTTTCTTCTGGTTTAGCAAAAGATTTCCTTCTGAAATCTTACATGTTTTAATACAATGGTTGAGAAATAGGAGAACCTTCAATATTGATCTTTATCTCCTGATTCTCATAAAACCTTCGTGTTTTCTTAATGTCCATTCTGGTACAGATGATGTCTCACTGGAGAGATCATTAACTAAGGTGGAGTTTGCTGTGTCTACATCTGCAATTTCTTCTGGTCACCTTGAGGTAGCAGCACCAAAATTACTATTCAACTAGTAATCCCAAATCTCTTTGAGGGCTGTACCATTTCTGATTCTTTTCAAAATGGAGATCTCCCTGGACAATTCACGAGGTAGAAAGAATTGCCCAAGATTTACAGACGTTCTTTGAGATTATTACTTATACAGATTAGACCTCCCTGTCCAGTTTCCCTGGTGTTTTGCATTCCTTCAGTTAAGGTTCCCTGAATTAGGAGAAAGAACTGAGGGGTGGCTAGCCCCTATCTAGAGAGCCCAGAAGGAAAGCAAAAAGTAACTGATTTGAACTTTGCTTTCTAGAATCCATTAGGCTGAATAAATAACAACTGACAGTATTCTTTGCCTGCAAATGACAATGGTAAATGTGGAGGATTTTTTTTTTTTAAAGGCTTACTGATATTTATTTGAAAGTAACAGAACTTTCAGAAGTTTTCTTTATTAAATTATAACTTAGCTTTTTATTTATTTAAGTCATTAGAGGTACGACTTCAGTATGAAGTAGAAGATATCATTACTCCTGAACCGGAAATAATTCCTCCATTTCCAGATGCCTCCTCCCAGCTTCCTTCTTTAAAGAGCCTTTCAGGCAGTACCAACACTGTAGCATGTGAAGGAACCATGAAGGATAGTATCCCATGTCTTAGGTAAGTTACGACTCAATGGTCCAAGATTCATTTTTCTAAAAAGCATTCCTGTCTGTGGTATTAACAAGCCATCAGCTATCGAGAAAAAGAGGCTAATCCTACATATGTGACACAAAAGGAGAAGAAACCAGAATATGGAACAACCAAAAGAATTAAGGCAAAATAATTACCAAGGGATTTTTAAAAGCCTAGAAATAATTATGATGATAAATCATTACAGTAAAGGTTTGACTGTAATTTTCCAGTATGATCTAGGAGTAAATCTGCATCTCATGACCACAAATTTGAATGGAATACAAACACTACGGAATAAATCAAAGAGGAACATTTTCTTTGAGTTCACAAAGAGACTTCCATAAAGCAGACATATGCAAAGCTTTCCTTCCTTGACTGATTAGCATCACACTACAATCTTTCTTTGTGAAAGAAGTATCTGTATTCTATGGTGCGTAAGGAATGAAAACTACATTCATACTCATTAAAAAAAATGTTAAAATATACAGTTATGAACCATTGCACTGTGTGGAACTGTATACATGTTTAATCTTTAGAAAGAAGCGAATCATTTGCTAGAGTACACATTGCCACTGTTTGGAGTAGATTAGGATGTTCTTACGAACAAGGCAGATAAATTATGGGGTTTGTTTCAAAACAGAACTCCGTACAAATCTCCATAAACTGTAATTTTCCAGCAATTAGAGTGCACTGCTGATAACAACTGCTCTCATTTTAGTGGTTTCATTATTGTTTCAGTCTAATTATTATTAAATATTTTAAATGCCTCAGTTATTTTAAAAGCAGTTTAAATGACTGTTGCCTGACTTTGCAGATACTTTGGACTGTTGAGCTCCTAAAAACATCATTAGCATTTAAAAACAATAACGTGACATCGTTCTTGTAAAATTATCAGTATTTTCCAACATCCTGTTCATTTGTCCACCTCATTTAGTCAGGCAGTTCAACCTCAGACCTCAGATTAATCATTAATATAAACTATGAAAATCAATAGCAGAGACAGAGAGAAGCTATTTAAAAAATCCCAATATGAAGTCTATTTATGACATTGAAATCAACAAGAATGTAGTCGATTATTTCAGTGGGTAAGATTTTACCTTAAGGGATTCTTATTTGATTTGGTCTGGGAAGGAGAGGAATTCTTGATCTTGGAGGCAGAAAAGCTGTAATCAACCAATAGAGGTTCTTAGTACAGAATATAGAATCACAGACTGGTAGGGGCTGGAAGGGACCTCTCGAGATCACCGAGTCCAACCCCCCTGCCCACACAGAATGAGCCAGGGCAGCCCACACAGGCACAGATCCAGAAGGGTCTTGAAGGACTCTAGAGAAGGAGGCTCCACAACCTCTCTGGGCAGCCTGTTCCAGGGCTCTGACACTCTCACAGTGAGGAAGTTTTTCCTCGTGCTGAGGTGGAACGTCTGTGTCTCAGCTTGCTACCATTACCATGTAAGCCAGAATGATAATAAAGCTCATAAAGCTGCAGCCACCTACACATAGAGGGTGAGTGCAGAAGGTGATCTGTCCTGATAATCCACATAAAATTTTATATACAGACTAGGTTTTAATCTTGGCTCCATTGTGTTTATATTCATATCTGCTTCTCAACCTTGCAGCAAATGGGTGGCACTCGACACAACAAAATTTTTGCTGGTCAGGATTCAGAATGACTGAAAGTGTTTGCATCTTCAAATAAGGACTAGAAAGAAAGTGATCGGAGGAGATGAAGTAATGAGAACTTGGTACTTTTCTGAAATCAAAAGTAAATGTTACTAAGAGAGGCAAGTAGCAGGTTTTTTCAGGAGATGTTATAATGAAATATGGAGCTATAATAACATAAGAGACTGTTGTATATGTGATTATGCAGATTAATATTTTTTGATGTAAATACTGTCATCAAAAAGCTGTACCCAGAATGTAAGTCTTTGTCCCAAGACTTTTAGTATCATCCCAAAATTAGGTCAATCAAGGATTTTGACAGTAGCTCCAAGTAGCTCCAAAATGATAAAGAACTATGATTATCTCATGGAGAAAACTAAAATCCCAAACTCTGTGACAACAAAATTCAGTGTAGCATAACAAGTACATGTCAAGGAAACCACTGAAATATCTCCGTTCCTTCTGTGCATACTCCTGCAGTCTGCTTAGGCTTAGATATTAGCACTTCAAAAAGAGGATCTAAATGTCAACATTACTGTTCAAACAGGATGGGTAGCAAAACCAGGGAAGTAGCTCAAACATCCTGAAAAAGAAAGGTGTCAGAGGAATGTGGGAACAACAAGTTTCAGTATTTCTGGTCTCAAAAGACCCTTCTCCCTTAGCAGCTTGTGTTCACAGATGTTCATCCCTTTGCTCTCACCATGAATACTCCTGGGTAATCCAGGGCTTCATTAAGCTTATGGTTAGTGTTACTTCAGAAATGCTCTTGGATATATATCTTATGAAAAAGAAAGGAAAGGGCAAAGCTTTAGTGACAGCAGAACAGGTAAGAAAGTGCAAAACTTTGAGCAGATATTTGCTGTTATGAGAAAACAATAGATGTCAGGGAAGTCACTGAAATGCTACATTCCTTCTGTGCGTACTCCTGCAACCTGTTTAGGCTTAAACACTTCAAAAAAAGTTGACAACCATGGTGGGTTGACCTTGGCCAGCTGCCAGGTGCCTACCCAGCCACTCTGGGAAGAAAATAAGATGGAAAAGCTTGTGGGTTGAGACAAAAAGAGGGACATCACTTACCAATTAGACTCATCAGTATAACAGACTCAACATGGGGAAAAGAGATTTAATTTATCACCAGATAAAATAAAGTTGGATGGTGAGAAACACCTGTCTCCTATGCACCCTTTTTCCCAACTTCTCATTTCTTCAGCCCCAACCCCTCTATCTCCTCCACCCTGAGAAGTGCATCAGGGATGGAAATGGTGGTTGCAGTCAGTTCATAACAGCTCTTCTCTGCCACTCCTTCCTTCCCACACTTTTTCCTGCTCTGGTGTGGGGTCCCTCCCATGGGGTGCCGTCCCTCAGGGTAAACCTGCTCCAGTGTGAGCTCCCTACAAGCCACAGTTCCTTCTGCAAATACCCACTTGCTCCACCATAAGGTCCTCAAGGATTCCTTCTCCCATCTTGGTGCTTGCTGGGCTGTTAATTACTTTTTTAGTTTTCCTTACTTCTCAGTCCCGAGCATCATTTTCTACCCTTCATTAACATTTTTTTTTCCAGATCTGCCACCAGCTTGTCTAAGGGGTTCAGTTGTGTCCTGCAATGTGTGGCAGAGACAGCTGGAAACAGCTAGAATGAGGCTGTGTCCAGCACAGGGCAGCCCCTGGATGTTCCTCACAGAGGCCACCCCTGCAGCAAGCCTCCCTCCCGGCCCCGCAACCCCTCTCCCCCTATAATACCAAAACCTTGCCACACAACTTAAGTACTTCTACTGTCAGAGGAGGGAAAAGGTAGGAGCAGGTCAGGGGAGCATGAAGGGAAGAGGGCATGTTTATATCTTGGAGGTCTCACTCCTCATCCTGAAGTGCTGCATACATCCTGCTGGGATATCCAGGTCTGAGATACCCAGATATGCAATCCCATACCTTCAGGTATAATAGGTATCCTCTGAGGGCTATGGAACTTGAGGAGGCTCCAGGACTTGAGAAACTTGCAGATGATTGTGAAAGGCATCACACATCTCACAATACACTGTTTAGCTCTTTCACCAGCCAGACCAGCTGGTGCTTCTTATGCAGCAGCTCCTGTTTCTGCTGCTGCTTCTCATCGGCTTGACACAGACATATTTTATTTCCAACAAGCCATCTTGTGCAACCCTGCTACACAACGTGCTTACCCTGGCTTGGTCAATCCACACAGCAGAGTCTTATCTCACTACTGCCAGCACTGCTTTTTGGCTCCCATCATTTTTTGTCACGCTAGAGTCATAGTATGCTGCTGTATCTGTAAGTGGTTACTTTCTTGTCTCTATCCAGGCAGGTAAAGTGTTGCTCATCTCCACTATTTACATGTTGTCACAGTAAGATTCCTTTCCAATCTGAGTCAAGATTGTGCTTGTTGAGTGTTTTCCTTTTGCTCCTGTGACCACAGTAATGCTGAGTAGGGAAGGGAGTAGTGGTAGAACACTCCAGTGGCCTGGAGATCTGTTCTCACAGCTGATCCTGGACAATAAGGAGAGAGGAAAAGGATGGGAAAAAGCATCCCACTTGCTGAACTGCGCTGTCATGTCTTTCCTATGACAAGATTTGAGCCAAGTGACTGATTACAGCTCCAGATAGCTGGCTATGTAAGATCTGAACAGTATGACAGCCAGAAGAAATAGAATAGTGTGCCAAGCTGCTGTTAAGGAAATGCATTTAGCAAGATAGATGAGGAATGCCTTTCTCATTAAATAGTAAATAAGGGAAAGATTTGGCAAGGTTAGTGAGCCCTCTACAATAAAAAATACGAGCAGTACAGCATAAATTGTATCACTGAGATGGCTAAACTATTTGAGACAGGATATGAATGTGTCTTGAAAAGGGAGTTATCAAAGATACCATATCAGGTGCAGATGCCCATGTGCTGGCAGGGGGAGCAGTCTGTTCCTGAAGGACTGTACACCTTGGGAGGGACCCAACATTGGAGCAGGGAAAAAGCATGAGGAAGGAGTGGTAGACACAGAGTGTTATGAACTGTCCACCACCACTGTTCCCTATTCCTACTATACTGCTTGGGGTGGGGAAGGAGGTAAAAGAGTCAGGCGTGAAATGGAGCCTTGAAAGAAGGGAGGGATGGGAAGAGGGTATTCTTAGGTTTGTATTTTCAAGGAATTTTTCACTCTCCTCCTCTATTTTTAATTGGCAATAAATTAAATTAATTTTCCCCAAGTTGAGTCTGTTTTGCCTGTGACAGTAATTCATAAACAATCTCCCTGTCCTGTCTCTACCCATGAGCTTTTTCGTCTTATTTTCTTCCCCTGTCTTGTCGAAGAGAGGGAGTGAGAGAGCAGTTGGGTGGACATGTAGCAACCAGCCAAGGTTAACCCACCACAGATGCTGTGGTCTTATTAACCTACAGTGTTAATGAATAGCAGGAATACCTCAAAGTATTGCTGTTACTGAGTAATATCTTCTTTCTGTGTATCATCACGTTAAGTTCTACCAGTCAAGAATACACAAAAAGCCATCCCATGGAAGTGTTCTTTTTTTACACTCCACCTTAATAAGTACAGCTTCACTACCTGCTTTGCAAATCACTGAACTTGCCATAACAGAATGTGAAGAGGTGTTAATAATTCTATCAGATTTTATGTAGGAAGCATTCATTCAGTAGCACCAGATCACATCTTATCCTCCAAAGAAGAAAACAGAATTTGTACTAGATGTACAAATAGAATTGTCAAGTCCTTAAGTTTTGAATATATAGTGATGAGGACCACTGCAGAAAGGAACATCTCATCATCTCCTGCCTCTTTGCATTTTTCTGTCATGCTTTACTTCAGAGCAAGCAAGTTCCCAAAATACAAAAATGTCCTGCTTCAAAGTTTTGGAAGAAAGTGTTTTATTTTTTCCGTACAAGTTGGTTACTCATGATGATGTTTAGAGTGTGCATTATATATCAGAAAAATATGCTGAAAAAGGAAAATCAAAGCAAAATGATTAAGAAGAATTTATTTTTATTTACCCTCTGCTACATCTTCTCTAGAGTTTCTCTTGTAGAGAATGTTGAAGTTTTCAGATTTGCTTCTACAACAGAAAAGAAAGTCAAAACCTGCAGTTCGTCCAAAACATCCCTTGTTCTGGTTGGAATGGCTAGTCTCAGTGTATGGGTATATGCACAACATTCTGCAAGGGCTGGCACTGCTCTGGATTTATGAAGGGTTTGTGTTTCACTAGTATTTTCTCAAGAGAGGCAGTTGTTATGCATGGCCCAGTCTGTTTGTTCTTATTTTGTACCTCTTCTTCTTAGCGTTAAGACTCGACCTGTGCGAATGCCTCCTGGATACCAAGCAGATCTTGTTATTCAGTTGGTGTGGGTGGATGGTGAACCTCCACAACAGATTACCAGTCTTGCTGTAAACTCTGCTTACGGACTGTAAGTAACTCAAAATTAAGGTTGCACTGATTTATTGTTTATTGCACTAAATCGTGTATTTTCCAGTTATACTTTGAAGTTTCCTGCAGACAATTGAATTCAGAGTGAAATAATCAAAAGGTGCTATATCACAGGTTCTTGGGGAAAAATTATTTGATCTTGAATAAGGATTATAATATGAGCTGTTAAACTGCCATTCTTGCCAGTGCTTTTACTATTTCTATGTAGAAGATTGAATCTTTTCATATTATTCTGTTCATCCTTTCCAATAAAATCTTATTAGCTTTCAAATTTATAACTTTTAAAGTTATTTTGAAAAGATCACCAAGGTGAAATACATTTCATAGAAAACAGTGGTGCGATTAAATGTTAAATGTCATTGCTCATGACATATCTTAGCTGGAAATTGTCTTCTGAGAACAGCATTTTTATGTCTGTGCTAATCTCTGTTTGCAAGAGAACCAGTGACCTGAAATTCTCTGTGGAAATGCAATGAGCGTATCTGTGTGTATTTTTTTCCTCAGGTCCAATTTATTTGCCAATTTTGAATGTTTTCTTGCACTGAGAGTTGCCCAGATACTTTAAAAGTTTCCAATGTAGAAGGTGTTGCTCCAATAAAAACTATAGGCTGTAATGAGTCTTAGGAGTCTGACTCCTACTGATCTTCAGTAAGTTACTTCACTTTCTTCAGACTTCAGAAATTTTGTGCAGAGCCTTTACATTTTTGCAAAAATGTTGTCATTTGGAGGCTCTTTTGTCAATTCTTCAGCCTGAAATTTGAAACACTTTCTTGCCCATGAACTCCAGAAGTTTGTTTTGTTTTACCATACCTAGATGCATTCGTCACATTTGCAAATCATTGGATTTTCCCTGTTTTGCTTGCTTGCAGGTCAGAACTGAGGAATCTCTTGTGCTTATTTTGTATTTTATTTCAGAAAGACTTGGATGTTAGCAGTTAAGATTAAATCTTGTTGATAGTAATGTTTGCCTGGATTACCTTATCATTCCTCAGAAGTATCATAGTATTAGTGAGCAATTTCTGATTTTTCTTGTTAATGTATTTTTTTTATATCCATGTTTCTGCATGATGATCCATTTTGTTAATTTGCTGACAACAGAGTGAATGATCACTAGCTCTTCTTGTGGTTCATGTTTTCCAAAATTAATAAATCTCAGGTTCATAATTTTCAAAATGGAGATGGCTATAATTTTTATTTCCTAAAGTATTAAGAGATGAGACTGACACTCGTTATTTTTACTACTTTATTTTTTCTTCTCCACTTAAAACACAGGGACTTATGAACAGAGGAATTGCTGTCAAACTTTATGCTATTAATCTTTTTTCCTTCAATATGCTTTCTCTTACAATGCCTATGAACATATGCTTTAAAGCAAAATACAGTAATGCCAAAATCAAATAGCAAAATAACATTTTACTATTCTTTATCTGTCAAATTGTGTCAAGAAACAGGAGGATATATAAAAC
>JANHFX010009860.1:81670-115519 GCA_027560015.1 Chloroceryle amazona | reverse complement strand
AAAATCAAATAGCAAAATAACATTTTACTATTCTTTATCTGTCAAATTGTGTCAAGAAACAGGAGGATATATAAAACCTTGCAGAGAATTGTTTTCTGGCAAATGTGACAGATATATTTCCTCTTTGTCCCTAGGAAACTCACTAAAAATTACCTTCTTCTTCTATTAAGCAAAAGAGGCTTTAGTAATTTCTGAAACAGCTATTACTCTACATTCATAAAACACAGAGTTCATTCCTCAGTGCACTTTATGATCTTTCAACATAAGCACAAAATACTGCCATATAAAAGTGTATTTGTGCACGCTATAAACTGGTGTGCATTAGTAGCTGCTTAATCTACAGATTGGTGAGGGTTCAAAGGAAAAAGAAGAGGAAAAAAAGAAGAAGGAAAAGAAAAAGAGGAAAAAGAAGATTCCAAGGGAACAGAAGCGTATGTTTGTAGTAGTTCCATAGATGCTGTACTAATGTCAGTGTTCAGTCAAAGGTAGGAAATGGGAATTTGAGCCATTGTTGTAGATGGTACCTTAATTTGACAGTTTGACAAATAAGAAATACTCATCCCATTTTCACTTTCATGGTATCTCTTTGATATATGGAAATTTATTTTTTTTTATACTGGAAGCAGAGGAAGAAAAGGTAGAACAGAGGAAAAGGTTTTATCCACCCTGCTTCCCCTTCCACCATCTCATCACTTTTTTTTTACTGTTTTTCCACACAGAAATTAATATATCTCCTTTAATACATTTTGGAGCTATATTAGGAACAGTCAGGTGGAGGTGAGCACACAGCTCACTTTTAGTGTGAACTGAGGGCTTAAATGTTTTGCAGGGTTTTCAGATGATCATCTTAATCATTTTTTACATAAAATGACTGAACTTGATCACAAAGGATTCCTAATTTGATTGAGCACTTGTCATGTTAAAGGATATTTTGATTTTCCTTGTGGCTGTACCTACAATCCTTTCTATCTGGAAGTTAAAATTGCAGTCTGATGGACAAGGAAAGACTTCTGCAGAATAATTGTCAGTATATAATATACTTGTTTAAATCAAATCTCCACCAAAGCAGTGTCAAGAGTTTGGCACATGGATCCTTTCAGTAGTCATACGCTCTGTGAATGTATTTGCCATTATTTGATTTAAATGAGTCAATTTTGCTTGTCCATTTTAATACTAAATCTTAAATAGGTTTAATGCTTTAATGAGATTATGAAGCAAAAATACCATCTGCTGAGATACGTGGGTTTCTATATGCTATGGTTAAATTCCGAGTTTCTCAGAGGTTCTTACAACAGAAATGTTTAGAGTCTTTGTTTTCTTCCTTTTCTTTAGCTAGAGTCCTTGTTTTCTTGCCTGCCCTCGGTCAACTTCAGCCCCTTCCGAGCTGAGGAAGAAGCAAGACCAGGAAATATTTTTATGGGAGAGAAGGAGAAAGTGCTGCTGTGCAATACAACTTTTTCCCTCTTTCTGAAACCAGTGTCAGAAGGAAATCAATAGAAGCAATAGAGAAGAATTGAGGCAGAATGCTTTGAGAGGGACTTTCTAGGCAGCAAAAAAATTAAATTGTTCCATCCCTTTTCCTTATAAAAAACCTGCTCTCCTGATCTTAGGCAATGTCACGCTGGTTGAGAGGTCTTGCCCATTAATCAAACCACCATCAAAATGCCATTCACAGAAGCATTTCAGAGGGCTAGAGACTGTTTTATCAGGAATCTATACTGTAGTCAAGCTGACAGAGTTGGAAGGAAATTTTACAAATACCTTTCAGGTTTGGGTATCTTCATGACACAGCTTAATATATTTCATTTATCATTTATATTTAGATTAAAATAATTATTTATACATGTATTTGTATTTTATATGTATGTATAACCACTTTTTAAGATCTACATCCAGATTTTTAAGTTTAATTTACATCATTAGTACTAGAATTATTGTTCAGTAAAGCAACATTTAGAGATTATTGCAATGGTTTTGACACTGGAAGTTAAAGTGGGAAGTCTGCTTTCTGCAAAGTCAGCTACTATATTTCAGGACACAGTTTTATAAATTCGGGATTAAAAAGCTGTAAGAACTATAAAATGTAAACTTTGAGTAGTTTCTGACAAAAAAGTTTCTTGAGAATTTATAATTTTATTTTTTTTTGCACCACTTCATTTCCTATTACTAATACCTCTGAGGAACATTGCTTTTCTCAGAGTGGCATTTGGAAACTGCAATGGTTTGGCCGTTGTGGACTTCATGCAGAAGACAGTACTGCTGAGCATGGGAACCCTTGACCTCTATGGATCAAGTGATCCATACCAACGCCAACCCCGTTCACCTCGCAAAAGCAAGCAGTTTGCTGCAGGTAGGAAATAAATTATTGTGGTTATGATCCTGAGATGTTCTTTGGTTTTTTTGCCTGTCGCTTTTTATAGTGCTTTTGAAATGCATGACTATGTGCCGGCCAAAGGAGTTTCAATAACTTGACAGAAAAAACCTTGACATCATTTAGGTACTGACACTTTTTCAGAAACAAAATGTTTTATGAAGTTGATTCTTTTGGGATGGAGGTCAGCAGGTAATTCCCTTAGCTGAGTCTGTAAAAAATCATAATGATTTACAGCAGAGGAGTAAATTGTTTCTCTGGCAGTCACTTCAAGTGTAGTTTCTATGTTGTTTTATTTTTGGTTTCAATAAGCTCATGCCAATGGGTAAGACTTCAAGTTAAAGTTAATTGTATCTTCTGCCAAATGCTATTCATTGGTATTTGAACAGGCAGTTGTGTTTGGAGAAGCCAGAGCTGTGAGCACCGGTAGCCCAAATTAGCCACATTGATAGTGAATTGAAGCTCTTGCTATAAACTTACTAAGTCCAGCTGCAGCCCATTTTAAATTTTGATGCCAAGAGGATCATATTAGTAAGTCATGGCTCTTATGATGCCTTGTGTGTTAGAAATATTAGTCCATCAATGCAGCTAGATGTTACCATACATTTTTTATTATCTAAAAAATTTACTTGCATGAGAAAAAAGCTCAGATCCGATATGTTTCAAGTCTTTTCACTCTACATATTCCACAGTAACATCACCTAGAGCAAGACACAATTATGAATAGCTGTGAAGTTTTAGGATTAGATTTAAACATCTGTTTGAAAATGTTGAATTTTAAATCTGCCCACAAAATTACAAAAGCAGCCAAAATCAGCATTTTCACCAGCAGACCCTGCACTAAATCATCAAATCCTATTTCTCCATGGAAACTTTGTTGTTTAACTGGGGATATGTTTGTTCTCTAAACAGAAAGTAAAATTTAGAGAATAAAATTTAAGTCTTCAGGCCTACTTCTGTTCCTGAAAGACCATTTATCTCCCTTTCTAGGCATTTCATCATGGCAAGCATAGTTCTCAGCTGTGCCAACTGTTAAAGATGTACATTTGGCACAGCTGAGGAGAGAAGAGACAAGCAGCTTTAAGCTACCTTCAGCTTCTCTGTCTGGTTCAGCCAGCCTCCCAGCAGCTCCCAAAGTCATTTGAGCAGCCAGCCCCAGGCAATGTGCTGCAGAGCCCTGTGGTGGAGGGTGGCTGGTGTAGAAACAGCTGTTATCAGCCCTATGCCGTGCAGGATTTCTCTGTGTCAGTGACTGTCTTGGCCAGTCCTTTAAAGCAGCGTCCCAGCTATGCAATGCTGCTAGAGTGGAGCCCCCAGGGCATAAGTGACCATTAAGAAGGATTGTACTCTTCTACATTGCTCATTGAAATTACGCATCTATAAAAAGCCTCAGCTGCTTTCTCACCATCCATCCCACATCCTTTACTTTTTTGATTATTTTTCTTGTTATGTCTCCCAACTGGAAGGTAAGCATCTGCTGAAATTTCTTCACCTTGGCTGTTCTAGATGCTGGTTGATACCAATTCCTTTCACTTTAGACTGTTTTTTCTCTCTTTCCTCTGCCTGCTGCTGATGCTGGTGTACTGGCATGTTCCAAAGACAACTTTTGCATGCGTGGCCTGTCTAACTTTTATCCAGATTTAACGAAACGGATCCGTACTTCCTATCAGAGTAAGTTCTATAAAGGTTAGGCAAGTAGCTTTATCATGATGGGACTATGCCTGACTTAAACCCATGTGTTTGTGCTTTGTAATGTGTTTTTTTTTAAACACATTCAGCATGCATGCCGACTTATTACATTTTGTGATGTCAATCATGCTTAATTTTGACAATTGTCTTTATTATACTGATATTTCAAATCTGTTTTCTTCTTCCAAAAGCATCAATGAGAAAACTTCAGTGACTTATGTGGGGTGGATTGGGCCTTAAAAATTATTTTACAACAGTGTTACGTTCTTGATGACCGTATCTTTCTTTGGTTTTATATTCATTTCAGTGTACATCCACTTATATGAAGCATTTCTTGTTTTGCAATGGCACTGCCTGGTTGAAGTTAATTCTTCCCTATTTTCAGAAGAGCAAAGTGGCTTAAAAGGGAACCAATTGGATTGAGTGCTGTGAAATTTAAAATTTTAATCTTGGTTTGGTACTTGAATATTTGGCTTTGGGGGACCATCCCATGCCTCTGATCTTTAATGAGGAATGTAAAGTGGGTATAAAAATACATACATCAAAGACAGCTATGAAAATTAATGGTTTTAATATCTCCTAAATTTTGAATTATAGTGATATGCAATTTAAATATTAGTATTCATCACTGCAGAATGCAATGAACAAAGCTATAATTAATTTTGCAAAAAGGACTGTTCAACAGATGAGCTGTATGTATCTTAATTAACAGCAGTGCTTATATGTAATTAGGTCTCCAGGATGCCACACATTCATCTCTTTTTTAAAGTAGCTTTCACAGAATGGGAGAGGTAATTTTATATTAAATACTTAGTATAGGCAAGATAAAGGGGTGACTGTTGTTTTATCATGTCACATAAATACAGGCTTGAAACACATTTGTACACTCAAACAAGAAATTCTGTTCTGTCTTTAGACTGATTACTTAACTGATTGACATGACTTCGTTTCATAATACTTCATGAAAGGTGGCCTGTTTATTTATAAGTCTGGCACAGTTACAAATCCTGCGGTCCATAAAAAGGTTTGGTGTATAATGTCTTGAAGTTTGTTATTCTGGTCCTGCTAATTTCAAGTCTGCAACAGAGAACCCAAGGGACAAACAGCAGTCAAAGGTTTGGAGTGTTTCCCCTGCTCAAACTTTAATAAATTCCAAGACCAAAAATGGCCAACATTTCCATTCAAGGTAGCAAACGCAGACCATAGAGTTTTTCATAGTTGAAAATGTATTCTCTTCTTTTCATCTTCAACCCCCAAAATAGAAAAATCCACAAAATTTTTCTGTATACATAACTGAAAAGTATGAGTCTGACTCTTGTGCAAGAACGTTAACAGCTTTGTTTCTTTCCTCAAAAATTATATGGTTGTTGGGTTTGCCATTGATACTTATACAGGAGTATGTACTGTATGATCTGGAAGATGCACCAGGCAGTAAGACAAAGAACAGGGAAAGAATGTCTCACAGACAGTAAAACATCTTGTTAAGTCATTCTCAGGTTATGCTTTGTTACATATCTGAGATAAGAGTTTTAAGATGGGTATTGAGAATGGATTTAGGATTTTGCTTACAAGTTTATCTTTTCTTGTAAAGGATGGTGACGGGAAAAGAAAAATAAATTATTTTGGGAAATTGTGCACTTGACTGCTCCTGCTTTAGCTTTAATGTATCAGCTTCATGTAATAACATAAGCATTATGTCTAAAGTTTTGAGGTTTATATAAATGAAAATGGAAGTTAATGGGAAAACATATCAGGAGCTGATTCTATTAAGTAATGAACCAGGAAGATAATTGCATGAGGACCAGTTTCGGAGAATAAGACTTGCAGGCAATGAAGCCAAAGAAGAGGTTATAGATGAGCAAGACACTTACACATTTGTCAGTCATTTTGGAGATTATTTGCCGGAAGAAACTTTCCAGTTTAGTATCCATCCTGAATCTGAGAGATAAAGCCTGGTGTTCCAAGGATGGAACCAAGGATTAGAGTATCATGGAAGACAGTGGTGCTGTTAGCTGTGCTGAAGCAGCAAACAGAAGACTTCAGGACAAAAAAAAAAAAAAAGAGAGTTTATCTTGTCAATGTTAACTTCTTGTCTGGATGCTTGTGAGTAAACTTGGATGGAAGGAATCCAAGTTAGGGATGCATATTTCTAAATCATTAGGGTAAAAATATTTTAAAATATTACCCTGTTTATAGGAGACAATCTCCTCAAATACTGTGACAGAGATAAGGTGTTGATCTGTCAGTCTGGGGTGCTTGCAACTGAAAAGGCAAAGGAGAGAAAAACAAACGAAACCATCACACAGAGAAAGAAGCAGTTTGTTGGGGAAGAGAGGTTTTCCAAAGGGAAGACATGATTAGCAATGTCAAGGACATCCAATATGCAAAGTACAGTGGTGGAATAATTGTTTGGTATTTTAGCCTGTAAATCTATAGAGAGCTTGCTGAGAGTAATGTATACACGTGTAGTTATACTGAAAAGCACCCAGACTGAATTTAGAGCATTAAGACAGCACATTCTCTGGTTGGGAGGTGAAAGTGGGAAGGGAGAAACAAGAAGGGAAGAAATTAGAAGGAGAAATGCAATCAGTTCTAGGCATACATAATGGGAGAGACTGAAACCTAATTGTTCTATCAGGGGAGGTAATTTGAGGAAAACAAGAGGCAAAGACAAGGGTAAGTGCAGAGCTGGAGGTTGCTTTCTGATGTTGATGACCCGTTCCATTTGTTATGTCTGCTGGCAGCCACCTTCCTTTGTAACAAGAGTAAGTGCCAAGCCAAATCAAATGAACTATTTGTGCAGTAGTGCAGAACTGTGTTGGTTTTTTTGTTGGGTTTCTTTTTTTTTTCTTTTTTCTTTTTTTTTTTTTTCTTTTTTTCTTTCATTTGAAATTAAGTTGTCCATGCTATTTCCTAGTGGTAGATAACATACATTCAGATACTCAAACAAGTATATTTACAGCATCTAGAGAGAAACTGTTTGCAGCAGAACATAAAAATACCAACTTCCAAAAACAATTTGCATCTCCTACTAGAAATTCATACCATCTGTGGGCAAAACAGGAAAATAAATAGTCTTTATGAAGCATCCATAAAGTCAGCAAGTTCAATGGGTGTTGATCCATTGGGAATTAATTTTCAAAGTGAAGACTTTACAGTGAAAACTCTTTGTTCCTCCTTCAGGCCAGTCCCTTGAGGAGATGTGAGTAGAAGTAACCATGGTCTGACAGGAGGACTACAGAAAACTGTGTTATGAGTCATTGCATGTCAGTCATTGACACTAAATCATACCTGACAACACAGTAGTGGCTAACAGAGGCTGAGTTTTAAGTCAACAGCTATATTCTGAACTGACATTTCCAAAGAATGCACCATATTTAAACATAAAGAAAACATAATATGTTCATTCAGTGTGAAGATGATAGATTAACACTGGGCTTACTTACTGGCTTTTGAATATTTCTTTATTTATAATTCATTTATTTATAAACAAAGATGTGATGCCTTTGGGTGCTTTTAATTAAATGATCAGTCTGAATCATTTAATCAGAGATCAAAATTTAAAAAAAAAAATAAATGATGACTTCATAGTTGTTACTCCATCCATAACAGATGGTACTTTTCTTTTTGATCCTTTAATGAAGAGGAAATGGGAATTACATTAAACTTTGAAAAGTATCCATGGGATGTGTCTTTAAAAATGCTTTAATGCCTTATGTGATATATTTACATCTTGCACTATTTTTATATGTTTATAATTTTTTCAAACCAAAGCCATTTTCTTTGTAGTGTGAATGGGTACTTCTCACAGATGGCTCTTTACATTGCTAGTCTCAGTTATTTGCCTTTAGTTTTGCTGCTCTGTTCTTCTTGCACTAGATGGACTCAAAATTTGCTGGCATGGATTTTATTTGGTTTGTTGTTTGTGTTGTTTTCTTTTACTAAAAATAGCTAAAATATCTGAGGATGCAGATTGGACCAACAGAATTTCAAAATGAAAAGTGAAAATATTTCTGTAATCTGATTTCAGTAGCTATTGTAGTTGCTCAAACATTCAAGGGACGCTGTGTTGCATGGAAACACATATACATGATAAATTATTGAAAAGACTTAGCTTGGTTTCATTAAAAAAGGAAAGAGAGTAGAAAATCAGCAGTAGTACAAAAAAAAGCTTGAGAGCAACCTTTCTTATCTCAAAGAGAAACAAAAGGCAACATTTAATGCAATCAAATGTAACACATAAAAATTGACAAATATATCTTTATTCCTTTCAGTGAATGGTGATTGTGCAGTTCATTGCCATGTAACATCTTGGGGATTTGGAATTTAGTGAGGTTAAAAGAGACTTTGGATACATGGAGGGATAATGAGAGGAATTCATAATACTTCTAAGCAAGAAAGAGTTATGGCAGGAGAAAATCTGCACGTGGTAGCACTTAAGCAAATCTAAGATCGAGACAATGCCCTTGTGCAGGGCATATAATACAACTTGTGCTTAACATGGGGACTTACTGTACTTTTTGTAAAAGCATCTGTTGGTGGTCATTGTTAGAAGGAACAGTGGCTTGAGAACAAGTCTGGATATCCAGAGAAGTTCCTATGTTCATCGTTTTTAAATACCATGGCATGAAATGTATCTTTACTATTGTAGGTTGTAAAACTGTTTCCAGACTTAAAGAGCTTGAGGTATTCTCGGGGTGGTTGCTCTTGGGTTTTCAGAACAGTGATGCGATTTGGTGCCTTTCCTACTTAAGTTAGTGGTGCCATAATTTGTCTTCAGCTGTGATATTGTTTCTGTGAACTTGCCAAAAAAAAAAAAGAAACTCTTATTTAGAACCAAAATCTGACTGGGCATTTGACATTGTAACTATCAACAAAAGTAACTATGCAAGGCTTAGAAGAATTTCATTAATCACATCATCACCATAGTAATACAATTTTAATATCTCCAATACTGCATTTGCAAAAGAAACAGTTTAATATTTCATGTTATTTGTCTAAGGCCTCTGATGCTTTGTGGATGTTCCAAACTCGCTCCTGCTGTACCTTGCAGACTGTTCTGCAGCAAAAATCAGTTATGTCCCAAATCTCTAGGTACATACAGAAACCCCAGAGGGTTCAGGCAGAAGTAAGACTTACTGTGAGAAAGCTATATTTTTGTGGGTCCCTAAATGGTTCCAGTTCCTGAATTCTGTCATAACATCAAAATTGACTGGACTCACAGTTGATTGGAATATAAAATTCTCTCACAGATTTTAAGTTGAATCAAAAGAAGAAGTGTGTTTCTCAAAATTTTTTGGTTTTCAGTATTAGAATTTAGATTGTGATGTTTTGTTGTTTAAAAGTCAGGAGCAAACACCTCATTACTACTGACTTAACAGGTCAGATCAATACTACTGCTTTCCCAAAGTGTGCTTAAAGCTGTTCTAGCACTCATGCGGCTTCACTAGCGGTAGGAGATTTTTATTCTGCTTGTTGGGGCTCTGGATTCTCCTCATTTCTCAGAGCAGTTCAAAATTACATTGTAATAAAAATATCAGTACCTACCTTAAGATCCCACTGGTTTTAGTACAAAGAGGACAGCACAGGTGACCAAATGGTAGTAGAATTTTTTGAAAACTAGAGTATATATGAATTTTAGAGACAAGGGCCTCTGAGTCTGAGGGTTCAGAGGTTGTCAGCTGGCTTGTCAGCGCGTCCCAAGGAGCCTAAGGCATCAAATGTCAGAACTCCATACAAAAAGCATGAACCATTTGAATAGGGCACTGTGGGATACGTAAGAAAAAGCATAGCTATGCCCAGCTCAACTACTCAACAGTTAGGTTGTGGTAAAGGACAGCATGAGCTCAGACTTCCTCCCCTTAACATGCCAAAAGGCCTGTTTAAACTTGTACATGCAACCTGTGCCAAAGATGGATCTTAGTTTAATCACAGAAACAAGCCCAAGCTCCAGCAGTATAATTACTTGTCACTATGAATTCCCACAAATATTTATAAACAATGTCTAAAGTATCTTAGCCAAAAATTTGGTGTTATATTCAGACAGCATTATTAAAAATAGCACAGCAGTGGTGATATTTTTGTATTGACTATCTTCTTTCACCAGTACTATTTTTTCCTTCCCCCCTTCTTCCCCTCTTTTTAAGCTTTCCTCCCTGCATTCTGCAGCATTTGAAAGCATAAAGTAGTCTCCACATCAGTGGACAGGGGTGAATGAGTTTGATAATATCACAGACATTTAGGTTTTAAACTATATTTACTTGTATTTTCTTGTTAGGTACTGTCACTCTTTGTCTACCTGAGGCACACAGAAAACAAAGCTAAGTTACCAAGAGGTGTGATTTTCCTTTTTAAACCAGACCTAAATTTCTGCAGTGTCAGCTTGATAACTGCAGTTGTCTGAAGCAGCTATTTCCCTCCCATTTTACACCATTCCTTTCTCCAAATTGACTTTGAAGTGCAGAGTATCATCAACCAAGCAAGTTGAAGCATGCCCTGTTAGATTGTAACTTAACTTTTTGACTCCATTTTTTCAGGCCTGACTGAACTCAGTGACAGCCCAGTTTCCCTGGAGCTAGAGCGTTGCAAGTCTCCCACTTCAGGTAAAGGTGATTGGCTTCTCTTCCTGCAGTCTGTATAAGCCATTCATGTCATGCATCACTGTGTTTCATTAATCCCTAAGAAGTGAAGTGCATAGTTACAGTTCCAAAGAGAAGAAATTACCGGAAAAGTGATGATTACATGGCACAATAAAACCCTAAGTCTGTTTACTTAAAGAAAAATTAAATTTCTGTGGCGCATCTTAAGGCGAAGACTATGAAAACATTTGCATTAACAGCATCGTGCAGGTATATTCCTATATCCTCCTATTAGAAGCTTGTTTCTCTGTTTTCTTAAAAGGCTTTCTAAGCTTGTTTTTTTGTTTGGTTGGTTTTGTTTGGGTTTTTTTGTTTGGTTGTTTTTTTTAGTAGGGAGTCCTTATAAATTTGTGTATATATATTATACATATGTGCATGTAGAGAAATTATTTGATATGGAGCAATATGCAGTTGGTCAATTTTAACCATTAGAACCCACCAGTACCTAAGTTATGTAATTTATAATGAAAGCATAACCTCAAATAAAAATATTTGTTTATCAGCCATTTTGACCCAGCAGTGAAATCTTGGCCATTTAAAAAACTTACAGGTGTTTCACATTTTAACCCATAGTCCTTCAGAAGGTGGAGTTCATCTCTTTCCTAGAGACTTTTTCTTCAAGTGCCTATTCTGCATTGATCTCTTTAATGTGAGTTCACTGTCTCAAAGATCGTTGCTTAGAGCTCCTTTCTAATAGCTGACTTTTAAATGTGATAGAAAATAAGAAGGTTTAGCTGTGATACATTAATTTTGCTTATAGTATGCATATCACACTACTTTTCCTTGTAGTTTGGTAAGTATTGATATATAATTATTTTCCTTAGTTACGATAACAGATTCCCACAAACACACCATTCAAATCCTCTGTTATTATTTCACTTTTTCTTTATTAGAACAGGACCCATTAATCTTGAATGGAGGACACTGATTAGTAATTTACAAAAAGCTGAAACTAATGAAAGTATTTCCTGACACATCAAAAACTAAAACAAAAGCTGATTTGAAATATATGTTTCCTTGTTCTATTTGCAAACCACATCCTGTAGATATGGAATATCAAAATGAAATAGGCTATAATAATATTGGTATAAAAGTAGGAGCTTGGACTTCTGGGCCTCAGACACTCAGGATATGGGCTTTAAAATAAAACATTAACTCAGGATAATTAGACTATTGATTGTGTGGCTCACTGGGATTCATCTTTTCAATCATCTCTTCAGAAATGAGATACAAACTCTTTTTCCTTTTACTAAGAGATCACTTAATAAACATATGTGCACATCCTTAGTTTTATAATGATGAGTGACTCCTGTAGCACCTTACTTTTTCTGCAGTTAACTTCAATTTTTCATTCTACTAGTGATCAAAAGCATACAATTCAGATAAATTTAAGATAATTTGCTCCAAAATTTATTCTGCTTTTCTGTTTTGGAGATTGTTGAGCAGGGAAAACATGGCATATTTATGAATGTTTCCTATTTTAGCCCTTCCATGCTGTTTTCCAAGCTATATTTGAATCTTAAAAATGTGAGATCAGGTGCGATTTTGTAGGCAGTAACTATTATTAGAATTAACTGCTTTTTAAAATAGAAGTTACTTTTACTGTGACTGATATTAATTAATGCAAAATTAAAGTAATTTGCTTCAGCATAAAACTAGACAAATCTAATCTAATCACCTGGAGTAACTGACCACAGAATTGTGACCTCCAGTAATTACTTTGTGCTTATCAGCCCAGCCTCAGTTGCATCAGCCTTTGCCCTGGCTAACATTTCTTTTTCATAGAATCCAACTGATTGATGTGCATAGTTACAGATTCATCAGGCAGGATCCTTCTACTTCCATTCTTTCCTTTGATCTATTTAAAGTTCATGGCACACAAGCTCCATAATGGATGTGTGCTGTACTCTGTAGTGTCTCTTGATATCTGTTTGTAAAAGCAGTGACCACATTCCCCTGCTGAAAAGACTTTATCCTTCAGAAATTTAGCAGAAACAAAAAAGCACTTGGCTGCTGAGTCAAGTGATTCAAACTTCTTCCCAGTGAAGGTTCTGCTGGGTATGACTATGTCACTAGCTGATGAGATTGCAAAGACAGAATGAATAGAGTTTGATTTGTTGCAATCTATTATGGTTGCCATACCACATCAACCACAGTGATGTTCATGCCAGTTACTGGTCCTGAGTATGCACAAAGCACAAACAGCTGGAGGATGCTAGTCTATATGACAAACGCTACTCACATAATGGCATGCTGGTAAGCAACTTCATCCTCAGTCCCATCAGAACAGGAATGACTTGAGGAGCACTGTTTTGCTCAAGCACATACTTCGGGGCTTCAAGACAGTGCAGTCTGGGGGTAGCAGTGAGTGAGAAATACCAACCTTGCATTTCAAAAATGGTAGGCAGAGGAGAGGAATAACCTTCCTTAACCACTGGTCTCTTATCTTAGTTAAATTAGTATTTAAATACTATAGTAATGCATTTCTAATACTGTATAGGAAGACAAAATGTTAATAAATCCATTTGAAAGAATCTGCTTATTTTTGGGTATCTGGGTGGGGGGCATTTTCCAGTATAAATAATGTGTTCCAGATATAGCAATAGATATGGAATGGTACATTGGCAAAAACTGTGAAACAAAAAATCTTTAAAAATAAAATAGAAACCACTCCTGTGTATAAAGCATGTTTCATAAGAAGAGTGATGCAGCATGGTATGACATATAATAGTATTTGGCTTTAACAAAACCCCCTCGTGTCATACGAAGAACAGTGGAGATCAGGATTTTTCAGTACCATCAGAGTATCTCATTCATTCATGCCATGTGCTTTCCATGGAGAAATTCAAACTGTGTTTGGATCGTTGTTTGTGATTTGGAGATTAAAAGATAGGACTTTGTACTATATTCACTCTACAATAGCATGTGAGAGCTGAGTAACTCTAAAAGAGAACACTCTGAGGCCTTGCAAGCACTCATGATGTAACTGCTGGAGTTAATTACCATGTAATGTATTTCAGAGCAGTACTCATTCCAGTAAAGTTTAACTTTATTTTTATCATCTCATTAGCAAAATTTATGCAGGAGCACTTAGGAATATAATATATGTAATATGCATAAGTGTCTAATATATGTCCCTTACTGCTTTAGCCATTTATATGCAGCTTCATATTGAAGCATGCAGTTGAGAATACACTGTGAGCACAAGCAAATACATCTTTGAGAGGTAGTTTAACTTTGTTGTGTAAGATACAATGGACAGTTTGGACTTCTTTCAAATAGCAAAGGAAAAGAATTTCATCGGACTGTGTATAGGAGTTGCTTTTCAAATGTGTGTTCTAAAATAAAAGTGCCTTTGTGGTTTTTCTCAAGAGATCACCCCCATATTGGAGGCTCATATCCAAAATGCTTTTAAGGCTACAGAGCTTTGAGGACGCTATGTAAAGATTTCCACAATTGCTTCCAGTGAGCTGTGGAACAGGTCCCTAGAGGCAAAAGCACGAGTTTTTCACACATACTGTGATTTCTGAGTGCTGCTATCCTGATTCATTTCACTAGTTAATTCTGCTGGGATTAGGCCCATGCCATGCCAAGCTGGCACTTTCCTACATGAAATGTTTTTCAATAGCTGTGTATCAAGAAGGATGCTATTAAGATTTTAACAGTCGTTCTTTTTTAACTCAAAGCAGCAGAAGAGATTTGACTCTATTTGAAAATTATAGTCTCATGGAAAACAAGCAAGAAAGTAAATGTTTTGAAACATTTTGTGTGTGTAGAAAATGTAATTTATTTTGAAACTTGATTATTGATGACACTGCCAGCATAACCATTTCTATTTATATGAAATCGAAAAGAATGTTTACTAGTCAGAAGGTAAATTAATCCTTAAAGGGAGGTTAGCTCCTGCACTATGAATACAAGGTGCATTTTATCATTTTTTTTCCAGTATGTGAATGTGTTTCTGATCAGGTGAATTCATGATTGCTTAAGATCTTGAGAAGGGATTCTGTATGTAGGGATTAGCAGGGAACAGGGAGCAGTATGAGCTGACAGAGGGGAGGAAATGTGGACCTGGGTGTGGGCCATGGTGTTTGTCTCGGGGGGAGCAGCAGGGCTACCCCCGTGCTGCCTGTGGTGCATGGTTCAAGGTTGGAGAGGCCCTGAGATCATGGTAGCACAGGGCAGAGTTAGGTTCAACTTGAAAGTAGCTCCCATGGGAAAGTGCTTCCTGGGGCACGCTGCTTGAAGGCATCAAAGGACCAGGGTTGTGACTACATTGGCTCTGAGCCCCAGCAGCCAAACCTGCAGGACCTTATTGTGGACCTTGTCCAACTGGTTAGTTAAATATTAGGCTCTTAAAACCATGTTTTATCAGTGGGGCAGCAGAAAAAGAGCTGTATGAAGTCACCTTCACTTTGAATAATATTAAATTGTCCATCTACAGTCCTGCTGTAATAGCTGAGAGAAGAACACTAATGAACATTATAGCTGTGAGTGTACGTTTGTTTGTTGTTTGTGCCTTGGTGTCTTCATTGAAAGACTGATAGGAAACATATGGCTATGAGATAGGATGTTGTCAGGTCAGGAGACCTAGGTACTCAGCCTAGACAGCTGCCTGATCATCCCTATCAAATCTGTGTGTGCCTCTCTCTCATCCCACAGTTGGCTGACTGTTTACACATTATGCTCTTTTGGGCAGGGGCTGTCTTGCCTTGCACTGTGGCGTCACAATTTCTGCTGGTTGCCCCCAGCATGTATGAAAACAAATGAAGATAACAAACAACTCTGCTTGCATCCTGAACTTTTACATTGAGCTTCATTCTTAAACTGGTTTTCAAAAGCTCTTTCTGAGCACAATAGGTTTACATGCATGATCTTCCTTTAGAATAAATGCAGGGATAGTAAAATATGCATAATTTATGTACTAAAAATAGGTTACATAATAATTTCCGCATTCTGATCATTTTAATGGTAGAAAGTTAGTTTTACCCCACCCCCCCAAAAAAAGAAAGTAATATGCACAGCTTTAATCACAGTAAAGCATGAAAGCAACCAGCTCCTTTTATTTTCACCCTCAAAGATGTGGTCTATTGACAGTGGTCCGTGCTGTGTCCCAGCACAGTCATGTCCTACATTGAAATTTTCCAGATTTGGTAGCAGAAATGATGGTAGGAGTAACTTCTGGCTTGCTCAGCTGCACTTGCTTCATTTCCTCATGCTGTATGTCTCCTTTGACCTTCAGCCCCTACTCACCATGTCCTCTAGCCCTGTACCCATAAACCAATGAATCAACTGTATATTCCTCTTCTTTCCAACCCTCATCCCCTTCAGCATCCTGAGACTATGTCACATTGCAGCCTTGTGTACGGGATGCCTTTTTTTGTCAGTGTGCAGCTGTGGCAGCTCTCAATCAAGCCTGTTTAGAGTCCTTCAGAGGAATCAGAAAGTGCATACTCTGCATGTGCTGTATGAGCCTGCACACAAATAGTTGGGAGCTATTTCTGCAGTCTTGCAGTTCAGACATAGATACCACAATTTGGGAGCAGCTGTGGCACACAACACGAGACATGTAATTCCTGTAATACAGGAGCACCTGTAACATAGAAATAGAAGAGGTTAAGCCACTAATTTGCAAAGCTCAAAGCCTCTGTAAGAACAACTCCAGTGAAGCTCCTTGGTGTTAAATGCAGCTAGGTTTTATAGTTGTGAAATATCCTAATCTAGATCCTAGTCTGTTAGTAAAGTGTCCTACAGTCTTCCTTCTGAATTGGTAATCCTTTTTCAGAGGGCTGGTTGGGCCAGATGTTGTCCTTTCCTTTCAAGGAGATTATACCACAAGTGATGCTTCTTTTTCTTCCTCTATAGCAAAGCACTGGTTTTCTGAAGCAGTATCCTCCGTTCACAGCCTGAAAGAGTGTATGACAGCTGCTCAGATAAATGGAATGGCTTTTTAAAGGCTGCTCTGAAAATCAAGCTGCCCTTTGTGTGAGTGTCTAGAATTGATGTAGGAGCCTAACCCTTGGTATCCCAATTAGAGAATTTTCAGGTATTAGCGTTAGCGATGTGTATTTTGATGTTGGGGGAGATCTGAACTCTTTGCTTTGTCCCAAAGCATCCAGTTGAAATGACAGCTAGAAATGGGTTACTGGGTGGGTTATGCTGGTACTACTGATACCAAAACTTTGCTCAAGAGCCTGAAGGGTTCTGCTACTCTTCCAAGAAAGAAAGACAGACAGACAGACATCTAACACAGGTGCCAGCTGATGTTTTCTTCTGCCACATTGCAGGCTTTGTAGTTTATGACACCGCAAAAGAATGCAACAGAATTTGGTTTTAGGGGCTCTGTGACTTGAAATGGTAAGTGGCTGTTCTGGGCATCCTGCTGACCTAAAAGCTTATTAAATATAAATTCCAAAGGACTTGTTCCTTATATTCATATGTCCTAGTGTTCCTGCCACTGTGATGTGCACCATGTGGGACTTCCTTTAGAAGTGTAATAGTTAGCTGGCAAATACTCCACTGGTTGCTTTGAGTAACAGGTATGGGTGAGAGGTAAATGCCAGAAAACAAGGTGGAAAAAATACAGAATGACTGTAAAAGTGAAACAACCGTATTGGAAATTAAGTCTTCTGAATAATTAATAAAAGATCTATTAAGGCATTCTTTTAATAAATTTAATGCCATTTTGACTGCTACAAGACATGCTTCATTTCAGTTCTCTGGTGTTCATTGTTTAAAAAAGTGCTCATGTGGAAGGAAATGAAAACATTTTTGAACAGAAGCAAAATCATAGTATTGTTGCATAATTGGAACACAACAGACCATTAAATCTTCAGTAAATTGAGTGCAATATTTTGATATTTAGATAACACCACATTAAATCCTGAAGCTGTTGTATTTCGTTTCTGTGCAATCTGTCTTCCTTTCCATAATACAATGTGTTGTCTCCATTACCTGTACAATATGCCCTCTCTTTTTCAAATCGTATCCTGGAGTATGGTGTCATCAGAACTCATAATTCCATTGCACCCTGTTATTAAATCGGTTTCCAGGTGTTTAAATATTTGTGATATGCTGCATAACCAGCATTTGCAATATTTGCCTTAATCTCATTTGTGTTTTGTTTTTTTTTTATCATTCCTGTCATCACAAGGTAAGATATTGCAGCGCGCAGCCAAAGCTGTCTAAAGCACCATTCACTTCTTGAGAGCTGGAGTAATGTTTTTTCCAGTGCTGCTTTGTTCAGTTACGTTTATTTTGCTGAATGGTGACATGAAAATATTTAAACCATAGTTCTGCCTTTATATGCTGATCGGGGGAAAAAAAAAATGCTACAAATATGCAACATGGTATTGACCAGAAGATGGCATGTTGTTTTCCCTCACTCCTTTTTCTTTCTTACTTATTAACAACTGCCTTTCTCCTTTTTCTGTTGTTTCAGTTAAAGGATCAAGAAAGTTAAGTCTGCCAACAGATCTTAAGACTGATCTTGGTACGGTAGGCAAAAGCCAACAGCTTTAAACTTCCTTACATTCATTGGCAAAACATTTTACCAACTGATTCATGAGATAACACAATAACCTTGAAGGCTTTGTCTGAAAAGGCTTTCTAAAACCCACCTATTAACCCATACAGTTCTGTTGGCAGCTCTCAGCATTTTGCTTATTTAATATTCATTTATTTCATTTAGGCATATTTTGCCAGTCATTACACACTGTGTGTGTAATATTTGGTTATGAAAAGGCTCCAGAACTTTTTACACACTTGAGCCATTATAACTGGTTGTCAGTGATGTTTATCTCTGCCTATAACACCCAGTGCATGCGCCAGTCTATTTTCTTTATTTGATGTACAAATTCCATGCCACAACAGTGACGAGATGGTTGAACATCTATATTTTATGGTGTCTTTGAACTTGTGAGAAATCGGATAAGAAATCAGTCATTTGTGTCTCATCCCTCTCCTCGAGGCTTAACTCAGCCAACTGTTAAGTACACAGTGTTGTAACCTTTTTCTCAGTGCTTCTTTAATATTTCAGTGGAAATGCATAGTGAGAGCAGACATTTCACCTCAAAAAAAAAAAAAAAAAGCCTGAAATTAAAATTCAACATCATGTACAGCCTAAAAATGTTTAGAGCAGCTCATACTCTCTTAAATATCCACGTAATGGGGGTTGCTTGGACCGTTTGGTTTGGACTGTGTGGTTCATACAAAGATTTTTATTGTTGTCTTTAAATATTCTCAGTCTGAAGGAGGCCTTTTGTGTTTGGTTCTCATGGGAAGTTTCTTGTGTAAAATGACTGAAAAAGCCATGTAGCCATGTTACCTTGAGTGTCTTTTTAGAGACAGAAATTAAAGTTGGATCACATCCTTGCATAATGCAGCTAAAGTTAATTTCTGTCGCTAGGAATCATGTGCATGTATTAACCAGTGTAGCACCATTCCCTAAAGCAGAAGTCAAGGGAATAAATATGTCTTCCACATTTTAAATGACTGTGGAATTTTGAAAACTGCTAATTGTTCCTCATAAAGATTAAGTAAATAACTGGAAAATTCAACCCAGATTGTTCAGCTTTCAGTGTACATAGTGATTTAGTTGAAATAACTTGCTCTGTCATTAACAGTGACACTTGAGAAGTTACAAATGTAGGAATACACCCAAAAAATATCGAGTGGAAAATTGTGATACACGTAATACTCCAAAAAGGTAAAAGGAGTGATGTAAGCAGCTATAGACCTGTAAAATTAATATTTATCACTAAATAAATGGGCATCTATTAAGAGGGAAGGCAAATGCTTAAAGAGTATCAAAATAGCGATTAAGTAGGACCTAATGGATCATAGTCTGCAGATCAGACTTCTTTTTGTTAGCATTATTAAAAATATACAGTATTGAAGGACACATACATAGCATGAAATAGACTCAGGTCCTGAATCATAACACACGAAAAAGATAAATATTGGAATTATAGGTTTTTAGAAAAGCAAGAAACAAATCAATGTAACTAAGTCATGAGGGTTTTATTATATAATATAAAATTTGCATATCAGAGAAAAAACCTCCCTTACCATCAGCTTTCCTGTAATCATGCTGGCAGCCAGACAATATTGGAGGCTTGGCCTAGAATGTGTGACAAATGTAGGGAAGTTTGAAGATTACTGGAATGCACAATCATGTTTGTGATTTTGATTTCAGAACAGTCACGTTTCTACCATTCCTCTATTTCCCTGTACTCATTATTTTTAGTCATGTAGAACAAAGTATAAACTCAAAATAAGTCTAAGAAGGTCTATTTCAAAATCTTGCAAAAATCAGGGAACGTTCTGTTTGCTGTTACTGCCACAGATACAGGGTAAGCTGTACTTGCATTACCAAGAAACCTGGTAGATTGCTAAGGATAGAGAACATGGAAGCAACATTCAGTGTATCAACTGACAGATGCTCATGGCTAATCAACTGCAAAGGAAGGTCTTTTTTAAAGAAAAACCCAACCAACCTGAAACAAAACAAAAAGTTTCCTTCAGTTCTCCTTCACGATTGTCTTAGAAGGGTAGAAGATTCCTGTTAATTATTCTAGCCATTAAAACTGTGCTGAATATAGATTGCTTAGTTTATAACAGGCTAAAAAAGCCTCTTCCTCAATGTAAGGAGCTAAATTTAAAAGAGAGTTCCTGGAAAAGGTGATGAATAATGCCTGCATTCCATTTACTTCTGTTCCAAAATGTCCTGGCTACACTGGCAGAGCTCTTAGAGAGATTATTTATCTGCAGTTTGGCTGTTGCCTGAGATTGTAGCCACAGTCTGAATATTCAGTGGATAAGAATACTCTCTGGCCCACATGTCTTGTAAAGATTCAGGTCACCATTTCGACTGGTAAGACACTGCACATCCATCCAGTTGGCCCTGGCTCATAGCTTTTACTGAGTGCTGATGCATCGCCTCCTCTCAGCACCGACTGCAGCTAATTGGGAAACACATTAGCACTGGACAGCTTAGAGTTCTGCTCCCTTCTTAGGATCTGGCTCATGCAACATCCTCGCATTCACTTTGAATTGTAAGAGTAGAGGTTAAGTAGAAGTTAAATCTATTTCAGGTGGAGATGCTGCCAGTAGTGAGAATTGCTTGGGGAGTCATTTGCTAGCATTTAAGGGAATAATAATGTGCGATGTGATGACTTGGGGTGTTCTAGTTAAACCTTGCCAGGATTTTCAGGACTTAAAGGTACTTTGGGACTCCGTTTTGACCATTGTATGACTGATAAAGTTGACCTCAGCATCTTTTTATTTTGCTCTAGTGATTATTATCTCTCTTTCCTGAAAGGAGAATATGCCATATGTGGGGATACTTTGAAACCCCTTGACAGTTTTAGCTACTGCAGATCATTGTTTCTTTGAGTTGGCCAGGAGGAAGATGCAACACTGCTGCCACACATAACATATGGTTTCCCTATTATCCTTCGGAGGCAGCTCTGAATGATAGTACCTGTATTTTTGAACCTAATACTGTTTCCCAATTTTTTCTGAATTTTTCTACACTTCCATGCACTGTTGCAGTGAAATGAATTACAGGGATAATCCAAATCTAATTTAATCAAGTGGAGAACCTGGAATATATCCAGACATATACAACTGCTTTATATGAGAGGTTTCTAACTTTGCTTCACCAGACACTTTAATCATCAGCTTGTATTTTTCTTTTAGGAATTATTGCTGCTTATTTCATTAAAAGCTTTCAAAGTTTCCAGGTGATCACAGGGTCATAAGTGAAGTCATAAGTGAAAATGAAGATGCCTAGTACCTACTGATTTTTACTTAATTCCTATGAACAGATGGTTTCACTGTAAGAATATATTCTATCACCTAGACTTTATTAGCCAAAGAACAAAAGAAAATGCAAATAGAGACTGACATCTTTTGGTTTATCTTGCTAAAATGTCATCTTCAAAAGATTAATATGAGGTCCTATGCTTTCTGCAGATATTTATAAGCAGTGAATGAATTCCTTACCAACTCAAGAGTTCATCTGTCCCATTTTATACAGAAGTCAAAAATTAGACAAAGTACCCAATAAACTCAGGGCTTTTTCAAGGATTTGAGAAATGTCTTTTGATGCAGAGGCTCAGAAACTGTAATTTTGAAAGTTGGCTTCATAAAACTCTGTAGGGTTCAGACAAAGGAGCTTTAGTTATAACTGTATTCCATTTTGTACAAGGTTTGTGGAATCTGATATAATAAAGATCTATTTTTTATTTTAAGAATGAACAGTGGCTTTACAGCAATTCTTGCTTTAAGCTCTCAGAATATTTTACAGCAAACATTAGACACTGGTAAAATTCTGACACTTTTAATGTGGTTTTGCTTGGTGCTGCATTGTACAAAATGGTAGATTTTAGATGGAGCATTCTGTACTACTTTCTCTGGCTCTGGATCTGTAATTCTGTTTACAATGTTAAAGAACATTTCAGAACCTTTGAAATTATGAGCTGCTTTCCTCCTTGGTCTGACATTTTTAGAAGAGGCAATTCAGACATCCAGCTGCAATGATGCTTTCCTTTATTTACTTGACGCTATACACTGAAAAATATATGCATTTTTACATGCAAAAGATATTATAGACTGTCCAATGTGCCTCCTTCCAGAAGGGCAGAGTAATTTCTGTTCACTTTTAAGTCTGAAAATGACATCTGAACTGAGGAATCATCTGAGCTCTGCTTGTCATTAGAAACATAGCATAATTACAGTTGGAAGGGACCTTTGAAGACTGTCTAGGCCATCACCCTGCTTAAAGCAGTCTAGTTAGTGTTCCAAGATGTGTCCTTTGCCTCTCATCTCATCACTGCGCACATCTGAAAAGTGTCTGGCTCTATCTTCTCCATAGACTCAGATCAGGCAGGAACATCTCCCCTCGGTCTTAAGTCTGGAAAAAAAACATTTCTCAGCCTCTCCTCTTATATCGTTTGTGCCAACTCCTGGACCAGCTCAGAGGGCCCCCGCTGAACTCATGCCTGTATGTCAGTATCTCACATGTCATGGGGAGCCCAAAACTGGGCACACGACTCGAGATGCAGTCTGACAAGTGCCAAACAGAAGGGAAGGATTAATCCCTCTAGCTGCTGGCTACGCTCTCACTGACTCAGTGGAGTATGTGCCTTGCCATTTTTTCTGCAAGATTGAACAGAATCAAGATGAAAAATATTGTGAGTTGGACTAAAGGATTTCACTTTTACAGAAATGATTTCCAACGCTTGACCTTTCTAATTTCATGTTTTCAGGTTTGGACTTTGATATTCTGTAGCTAGGACCCTACTAGACAAAAATCTTTTATCTGCTGAAGGTCAGGTGTATGACAGCACCAGTTTCTTCTTAATGAAACAAGAGAAGGTTTTATTGTCAAACATTTTTAAAAGAGAACCTGTATTAATGGAAGAATCAGCACTCTGCCAGTCCAAATAAACCAGAAGACAGAAGCTGACCGGCAGGTTAATTCTGTTGACTGTTACAGCAGAATAGGTATGTTCTCTCTGGTTATGGTTATAGTTCCAGATGCAGAAAGGGGTGGTGTTCTGACTTCTAATGCTTCCAGAATTTAATAAATAAATAAATTTTAAAAAATAAAAAAAGGCACCACCAATCTATGTGGGAGAATTAACAAGCAAGTAGTTTAAAGGACAGGTAAGTGCTTCAAATTAACAAAAAGATACCCTGACTAAAATATTTGTTAACTGGTAGCATTACATGTAGTGAGAAGGGAAAGGCAGTAAAACTTGTTACCTGAAACACCAAAACAAGGAGTAAAGATCATCATCCATTTAGACTCGATGGTAGCAAAATGTTAGGCAACTGTTAGGCTTGCAGTGTAATACAGAACTGTCTCTAAGTTCTGTATTTTTAAAGAAGAGTTCCTTACTGAGGACTCTTAAAGGCTTTTAACCTTTCAAGCAGTGCAAATGCTTATGTAGTATTCATCCATCCTGTGGTATCTGTACCTCTCTCAGGTTGTAATACTATCCAGATGTTAACATCTGGGGCTACACTTAGACATACCAGACTTGCCTGGACCAAGATGTTTTCTATAGTAAGTGACTTGGACTGGGATTGAGCTGCCACACAGGCTGTAGGCAGAGCCTTGGGCATGAGACAGATGGGCCTACCACCTTCTTTGGACTTTGAGCAACATCCAAAGTCTTAGTAACTCCCCTGTGTATACAAGCAGAAGAATATTGAAAAACTGATAATTTTCCGTGTATATTTTGGCAACAAAGTGGTAACAAAAGAAGGCTAAATAAGAATTCTAAATCGGAAGTTATCAACTACGAAATCTGGGTTTTCAACATTAAAATCCGAATGAACTTTTTTTACTCATGTGTTTACCACAATAACCTGGTACTAAACCTGTCAAAAATCTATAATGCAGAATGCTAAAAAGTTTGGAAAACCTGAGGTTTTGGTGGGTTTTTTTTAGAATTGTTTGATTGCTGCATAAACATGATGTGTAAACTTAGTTACACTTGGAAAGCCTTATTTGACCGCGCCTGTGCCTTTTTCTGTTGAGTATTTGGAAGCACTTTATTTATATGTTAACATCTATGGAGTGGTGCTAGCTCAGTTATTGCAGATATTTTTACCTTTGGTTAAAAACAATTGTTTTTATTTTTTTTTAAACCAGGAGAAGAATTGCTGGAAGAATACAGTTAGAACAGACTACAAACACGTTTGTTATAATTATCTTATTCATTCATTTCAGATGGAAAGTTGGACTTCTGTTTAGAAAGTCTCTAGCTCATGTGTCATGCGTTATTTCTGTCGTGTTCAAGTTGAAAAAATGTTTCCAGTCCAATGTCTTTGAAAATTTTTTTTAATTTTTAAAACCAGAGAATTAAACCCAAGTTTATTGCAGGTGCAATAAGGGGTGCTCAGGACTAGTTGTAGATATCCTAGGTAGTTTTGTGGTTCATCCACTCCACTTGCATGTTTCAGTGTTGTTCTCTGTGCAGCTCAGGTTGTATCATGATTCATGCTTATGTTTCAGAAGTCAATCAAGTTTTGTCTCCATTTCCCTGTTTATTGCACAAAGCCTCTCAACAATTTGTGGTTCTGTTGAGGCATGCTGAGTGCTGTGTACTTTTTGAGACAGTCAGTCCAGTAGTGTGGTCTCATCACTAGAAATTCAGCAAAGAAATCTGAGTAGCAGAGTTAGATCCAAGTAGTCCAAAATTTTCCCACTGTTCTCAGAGAACAAGGCTAGATTTATTTTTAGGTTTGCACTGCCGGGTTTGGTTTTTCAAAGATGATAATGTAGAGGTGATGTTATTACATACAGTAATATATTCTTAGTGCTTCTCATTGGGATAATGTTTTGTATTTTGGTTTCTTTGTTCATAATTGCAGGCAAAACTACTGCTTTTAAAAGGGTCTCTGTCAGTGAGAACACACTTCACATTTTCAACCACTTCACAGTCTTTTATTTCTCTGAAAAATAAATCTGTTCACCCTACTTTAAAAAAAAAAATGATGATGGATCAAGCACATGATAGGAGTTCATTACCATAATAAAAATACAGTTTTGTTACACATGTAATGTAATAGTGAACAGTACATTATACTGTTGGTGTGGAACCAAATGTACTAGCAGTGTGTCAATAGGACAATTAATCCCTCCTCTTCAAGCTGATGAAGACACGATGGTAAATACACGCTATTGCTGGCAACACATCTGCACTAACCTCCCCTGCTAGGGCTCACACATCCTCTTCTGCCTGGTTGACTGAACTGCACCGAGAGAAAATTGTGATCCTGACTTTGTAAGGGGTTTTCTTTTAAGAATGATGTGTTAAAATTTAAGGTGTCAGCCTATATTCTCACTAATCGTGCTACTTTTATACAAATTTTCATTATACAGGCAAACCTGAGACTGTTCTTTCGGTCATTTGTACAGTTATGAGATCTCTTTTATTTGCTTGATTTAAATGTGTATCTCTGTGGTGTAAAGAAAAAAAAAAGGTTAGTCACACCCCTAGTTATTACCCCAAATCGAATTTATTGATAATACACAAAAATGCACCAGTGGAAAGAGATGGACTTTTCTCACCTTTAACAGCAGAGATCATATGCCTCAGTATTTGTTGTGGAGATTCTCTCAGCCTCATTTTTCAGGTTCTTTCTCCTCCATATTAAAGCATATCTCTCTGGTCCTCTTGCCTGCCCTTTTATTGATTGCTTCCTTACAACTTAGGACGATATTATAATGCTTCTAATTAGTCACATTTAAATTCCTTTGTTCTCAACCTCTCAGAACAGTGAGAACTGGTTTTCAGATAGCTTTTTGTGTGAGTTCGCCCCTTCTGTTAGAACTGAAAGAAAAATTGTTGCTATTTCTTATTTGTTATGTCTAGTGTAACAGAACTTGCTAGACAGCAACTGCAAATGCATGTTCTCCTTTCTTGCTGACATTTTTTAATGCATTTCGTTTTACCAGGGGTTCATCTGTTCCCTGGTAAATCATTGGTTCCTTTTGCTTTTTGCAGAGGTCACCAAGTAGTTTAAAACAGTCGTATGACAAGGCAGGGTCCATGATATATACACGTTACTGTGTATAAACTAAACTCAGACAAACACAAACAAGCAGGACCTGCACTGTAGAAGCAGCACATGGAGAACGTTAGAGAATGCTATGTCATGAGATTCTCTTTTATATATTTTAATACATCTTAGATATAATGTGTTACTAGCTGCTTTAGTCAATCAGTGGAGTTCAATCAGTATAAACTGGACCAATGTGTTGTAGCAAGGGGTAAACTGTGACGATTACTCCCAGTGGCTTGCATAAGCCTCACATTTTTAAATTAATGAAGAGCACAGCTACAAAGTGAGCCCTGGCTATTTAGTTCACTCTCCACAAACAGGAGAAAAGGCTCATTGTTGTAGCACACACTAGCATTTCACCAACCTGAAGGGATATCCTTGCATCTTCTATGAGGAAGCCTGATTTTTCTTCTACACAGGAGCTGGCTTTGCTTATTTGGAAAGGTGTTGTCAAAACAACTGAAGAGATTTAGGTGCTCAGATCCTACTGATTGGGTTTGTTTAACTTGGGACTCTGAAGGTAACTGAGACAAGCAAGCATACTAAGAGAAATGTAGCAGCATTTCTCTTAACATTTGGCATAGGGAATAGGGGTTTAGATGAATTGTGCCCATTCTGTACAATGTTCAGGGAAAGGAACTCACAAATGTTGTTACTGTTTCTATAGAATATGATTCTTTTTTACTCTGTTGTGTTCCTCACCACTTCCTAGGATCCCCCTGGAGATAATTAGATATCATGCTGAAACTCCTTCCCACAAACTGATTTTTGAAGAAAGGAAGCAGCTGGATGAGGATGTCTCTGTTGCTGAGGTTGAGCAGTCAGCCTGTGCCCTTGAAAAAAGCCCCTGATCTCAAAGGATTTTCTACTGAAATATATGAATAGTTCCAGCACTTTTTGGAAAAATCCGTAACTCAAAGTTGAATGAATCATCCACATCAGTTTCATATCTGCTGTTATCTCAGTTAATAGCCATATATTAAGAAACAGGAATCATTAAAGTTGTGTCTCCTACAGAGCTGTCTCATTATGCAGTACAGATACTAAATTGGTTTCTAAAATATAATTCTGAACAATTCTTTCCAATTTTGTTCATTAAGACCAAACTGCTTTCAGATGGAAAGGACATGACTTAGCCATTGGAAGACTACGTATAATAGCATACTATATGCTGTATTCAGTATAGAATCTGGTTTATTATCTGAATATAGAAATAGGTTTTCATCATACTTAGTGGACCTATCATGGCACAGTAACCAAGAAATAAATTTGTCTTGGTATATTAACATTCATCTTTTCCTTAGATACAATAGAAACCAGAGACAGTTAACTGAATATAATAATTATATGCAGAATCTTAAAGACTGATGTAATTCTCAGATATAAATAACCTGACATTAATATGAAGGCAGAAACTCCAAACTCATCTTTACCTTTAGTATTGAGCTTCCATTGTTTTGAATAGAAATATTCAGTGCGCTTGCATAAGTCTGAATTTTTGTTATGTGTATTACCTGCTGTTTAGTTAAATTACTGAGTATGAATTACCTGCTGACCACAATAATTATACCTGTGAAGGCAGGTAGAGTTTAGAGCAGACATGTTTGGTTACTTACCCCATCAGACAGCAGTGTGTGCTGTGATGATTGACCATGGCCTCTAGCAGGGGTCCAGGGACTTAGCCTCATATCTCTAGATCTATAGTAGACAAGTCAATCGTTCAGCAATCAGTTTCCTTAACAGTAAAATAAATCTATGTGGTATATAAAGAATAAAATACTTAGAAATATTATGGCTAATTAACCCAAATAGTAGCAGCTAGATGCCCATTTCATGCATCTTTGAGTCAGGCAGGGAAGATGTCTAGCTCTAATTTCTATCCTGTAGTAAATGATACTTGCTGTTCTTTATGAGAGCAAAAAGGAAGTACAGTGTTCAAATTTATTTGGGACCTGTTAGGAGACACAACATCAGGGATGACAGTGTTACCAGCCGTATCTTGATAAATTACCTGTGCACATAGGTCAACAATATGCTGTGGGATCTGTGGCTGTAAGACCATGAACCTGTTCTATGACCCTTTCTGTTTTTTCAAAGTACACCTTAAAGATATGGTGAGTTATTCTTACATATCCATGCTGGGTTGGTAAAACAAATAAGTAGTTATTCTCAGAAGACTTGATTTAAGCCGTTCTTAAATATCAGAACATACATCTCTCCTCCATTTCAATTTTGGGAGCTGACACTTATACCAAGACCTTCTTGCATTCACTTTCCAGATCATGTGAATGGTCACTGTACAAGCCCAACGTCCCAGAGCTGCGGTTCAGGAAAACGACTTTCCAGCGCAGACGTCTCAAAGGCAAACCGCCGAGGGCCTGGGAGGCCCCCCTTCAGAAAAGCCCAGTCTGCAGCCTGCATGGAGATTTCCCTCCCAGTCACCACAGAAGGTGGGTGCCAATCAATATTTTGCTAGGGATTTGTAGGTGTAAAAGCAAATAGGTTCAGCATGATCCTTGTCCTATTGGCTGCCCTGAACCACTGTCTTCATCTGACTGTTTAGAACTAGAACAAGCCGTGTGTGTTAGTTTTGTTACTAACATGCCTGCTCCTGAGCTCCGTGCTGCCTAGGGATGCGGAATGCTGAACCTCGCCACACTTTTCCAGCCAGCCATCCCCTCACCTCTGGGCCGGGTGCTTTGTTCCACAAAGTGACTCTTCATAGCAGCTTGTGTACAGTTGTTGTGACAGCAACCAGTACTAACGCCCTAAACTCTCATCTCTACTTATCAAGTCTGAAAATGAGTAAGATATTTTTAGAATGCGAGTTCAGGCTTTGCACTGATGAGTTTTCTTTAGTCATTGCTACTGAAGACTTTATAAGATTCCACAATCCCTGCTCACCGTTTACAGTAAAATATAGGCCATGATCTAATCCGGGTTTTGTATTTATAATAAGTTTCTTGCATTAAAGCTTGAAAAAAGAGTCTTCAAATCTTGATCTATTTGAGTGCAGTCTCAATGAAACTGAGAGATACAAAGTGGACCACTCATAGCAATGCATTGTGCTTAAAACTTAGAATAAGACCATTTTAATTTCAGCAGTGCCAGCTATTTCACTGCAGACCATTTAAACAGAAGCATTCAGCTGACATGTTCTTCAGTCTGAATAGTGTTCCCACTCTGCTGTTGGTGTCCTTGACCCTGGTCTCCCGTGCTTCTAGCTCCCCCACATTCTTGCAATAGAACAATGCATTGTCTGTGCAGAAAAGGTTCAGTTTATCAAAAGCTGGGAAACCATAGCATCAAAATAGAAGGTGTAGGACTGTAGTGTTGATTGTATTCAATTTTATTACTAGGTAAAAAATTCATAATATTTAAATAACAGAAGTTATAGAGTTTAAATAGTTTAATAATAAAATAATTACTTTAAGCAACAAGTCTTTTTAAAATCCAGGTTTTCATTTTAATTAAGTTGCAGACTTATTTCCTAAGTGCCAAAAAGATACTAATCTCCTGTAGCTATTGTCTGGGCTGTAGCTTGGCTGTGATGCTGTAAGACCACACTGTGACATAGCCCTCTGTCTTGCAAGGAGTATTTGTATCCTAACCTGCCCACCTGCAAATGCGTCTGCACCACAGCTGGAACCAGAACTCCTTATTTTTCCTGATTGTTAATGGAGACGGAGCAAGGGGAATTACATCAGAGTGTTGAATTCTGTATTTTTAAATACAAATTATTATAATACCTTTCTTACTAGTGTCAAATTTCTAGAAACTTCTTTTTTTTTCTTTGTAATAACATGAAATAGCAAATTCTTTTTCAGCCCCTGCTTCTGACTACCATGGGGATCACACAACAGAAAAATAGTGTCTACACGTGTGAGACCCTATAAGAAAACACCATAATCTGGCACAGAGGGTCCCAAGATTACGTTCTTGACTTGGAGCTGATATCCCAAAATCTGTTGCAGTGTCCTCTAGCAGCTCCTTCCATTTGATTTAAGAACAGCATTTACCTGCATTCATTCAGGGGACACAGTGCAAAGCACGGTCAAAGGCTCTCTGCAAAATCGCTGCGCTCACGGAAGGTGTTACCATCTTCCAGCTATGTCATCAAGTCTCTGGTAGAAGTCATCTCCCATCACCAGAGACTATCACACCAGAATAAATACTGGTGGAAGAGAGATCCCAAAGGGAGTTGCTCATTTCTGCTTAAGTCCAGAAACATTTGGCTTAAACAGCTTTCTGTATTATCCAATAATTATTTCTAATTAGCCAGTTCTCTTTACCCAAAAGCAAATGAGAAGTGCCCAAATGATCTATTTTTCTGACTTTACTAGACAGGTACCTTCTGCAGAGGAGCAGGGTGAAAGACTTGGGGAGCAGTGACATTTTAACTGATTGCTGGTTCATTGACCATCCAACCATCTCTCCCTTAGAAGAAAGTTACAATAGCATGGACTCTTCAAAGATTAAGTCATAGGCTGAAGAGCAAACATGTTAAATCACATCGTAGGCTTTGTATAGCATATGACAAAATGTAATCCTTAGCAATCAGTTATAAGTAATCCTGTTTAAATACTAAACCTACTATATATTTCAATTTTAACTTGGATTAATTAACAGCTCCTCTGTAATGCAGATTTACAGAGCTCTGAGGTTTTTTATAAATTCCAGGCAGTTTTCATCTGTGTAATCACCATTTTTTCCCCCATATTAGTTACTGATGGTGAACATAACATAACCCTTTCATCTACCTCTCTTTATGCAAATATGGTAAGTACCACTGTCATATGATAGCTCATGGTGGAAAATACATCACTGCCACAGTAGTTTCTATTGCTGTGTATTCCTTTTCATCCCATGTAGTTCCAAACTCTTCTGGAATTCTTGTATGCAGATACTGCTGGAAGATCAGCACTACTTGTACATAACCGGGCCATGGCACTAACTAATCCTTTTATGCTGCTTCTTTTCTTTTCCCTTCTGTTCTCACAAAGTAGTGCCACTGGCAGGCACATCCTACATCCCCTTAAGGTCTCACTGACCCTTGTGTACAAAACATTTAGTAATACAGTGAAACTTTTGATGGTGTGATCACAGAATCATAGAAATGTCCAGGTTGGAAGGGACCTCCAGAGGTCATCTGGTCCAACCCCCCCTTCTGAGAGCAGGGACAGCCTCAACTAGAGCAGGGTGCTCAGAGCTCCATCAAGTTCCCCCTTGAATGTCTTCAGGGATGGGGCCTCAACCACCTCCCTGGGCAACCTGTTCCAGTGCTCTACCAAACCTGTGATGATGCTTTCTGAATATCCATATTATGAAAGATTCACTTTCTAGTTCATCGCTAATTATAGTTCTTATCAAGTTTAATATTATAGCTGATCTCTTTCTAGAGATAGACATCCAATTTCCTTTCAGGGGTGTGGAGTAAATTCAAATAAGTGACAAAAAAAAGATCCCTGTTTAAAAGTATCAGTGGTGTAACTTCTATGGTATTAAAACTCTCAGTAAGGTCAGTGAAATGACTGTTACAAGAAAGAGCTGGACAGCCTTTAGAGTAAATTTTAATTTGTAGCATTATGGTGCATGGTTTGGATTTGTCCTTCAGCATGTGAGTTTGTGTACAACTCATCTTTTGGCAGGTCCATAGACTAAAATAATTTTCTGATTATTTTTATTCTCTCACTTAAAGCCATCTGTCCAACTTGTCTAAACTTTTTTTGGTATTAGTCTTTTTGACTTCTAGCTCTACTAACTGGTCTGTCTGGAATGATTGACATTCCACTAATTCTTCGTGCACCTTGAATTTCTAGACCTATTGTTTTCAGAGGTGGTTTAATTTATTTCTAAGAAGGTTTCTTTGCTAAATAATATGGTGGAAGGCAGTAGGATCCTTAGAAGATTCTTAGACTGGGGACAGGGAGGAGGGTGAGGGAGACAAAAGATGAGAAATTAAAAAGTTTGAGAATGCTTATTTTCAGTATATGCTTTCTCCCCAACATGTGGAACTGGCCTTGATTAAAACCTTCTGGCTGGGCTGCTCCAAAATGAAACTCAAAAATCCTCTCTGTGCTAAGAATTTATTGACTACTTAGAAGTATATACTGCAATAAACAATGGATGTATTGACAAGAATATGATTTTTTTAATATGTATTCTCATGTGGTGAATCAAGATACATATTTTATGTCCTCGCTAGAGAGGTAGTATTTCAGGTTAGTATTTGGTAGGATCTTATTATTCTACTTGAGTAGAATTTTCATTAGAGATTGCTATCTCAGTAGTGTTAAGCACTTTTTACACATTAAAAAAAAAATAAAAAAATAAAGCCTTTGTTTGTGGGTAGCTGATTCTTACCTTTTTTTAAGCCTGTCTCTGAGGTACTGATAACACTTGGAGACGTTTTTAATAATGCTTCCAGTTCCTGCTCTTTACAACTTTTTCTAATTGATTTGATTAAAAAGAGAATACATTTTGGTGACTAATGATAAGATAGCTATTTAGAATAATAAATCATTCTTCTACTCTTTCATCGGATTTCAAAATCTACTAATTTAAATCTGATCTTTTGGTAAAATAGGAACTGTATTTCCAGCATTTTCATCAATTGTAGTTTTAAGCAACTTTCACACACTAAATTCTTCTGACTTCATTTCTGTTAGCTGATTGTCAAGATTTTGATGACTCTTACCTCTTTACATGTGCAGAAGGATTCCTGATATAGAAAAGCATTTCTGAAGAATGTCTTTGCAATGATGAATCATAGGAAGAAAATGGAGAGAGGGGGGCGTCTTGTTTTCTGCTGGTCAAAATATTGCAGACTGTTCAGTTTCATGAAGTGCTGATGTTTCTTCCACACTCACAGAAGAGTAATTCAAAAGCCAAGTAACAGTAGCAGAGGGGTAGTGTCTGTGTGTACGTGGTTACTGTTAGTGCTTAACCCGTGTCTTTCCCTCATCTAACATGGAAAAACTGGAAAAGCTCTAAAGCTTTTTAAACGCAAGTAGATTTCTTTCAAGCTAAAGATTACTGGTATTTTAGTTTAAAAGTCTGGTATCTAGATCAAATAGTATCTAGATCAACCCACTAGTATCTAGATCAAATAACTTGTTATGTTTATATTTTTGTCAATAATTACCCAGACACTTCTCTAATACTATTTATGCTATTTAAAATTTGATATGTCCTCTAGTATCTTCTGGCTTCAAAACTGCAGTATTATCACAGCTATACTAATTAATTCTGTAGTTGCTCAATATTCCATATCCAATTTTAGCAAGAAATTAGACCTTATACAAGTCCTTAATAAGATATTATTGATTCTATGCAGTCTTGTTTTCACATATTTTGTTTCTTCCTTGCAGTAATGTGCAAGAAATTATTTGCATTGTAAACAAAAGCACATATATAGAAAATTCTACTGCTGGGCTTCTAAATTAGACACACAAAAATGTCTGGGTTGGAAGGGACCTCTAGAGGTCATCTGGTCCAACCCCCTGCTGAGAGCAGGGACAGCCTCAACTAGAGCAGGGTGCTCAGAGCTCTGTCAGCCCCACCTTGAAT
>JANHFX010009860.1:49294-81570 GCA_027560015.1 Chloroceryle amazona | reverse complement strand
CTGGATGACATCCCATCCCTCTGGTGTATTGACAGCACCACTCAGCTTGGTGTCATCTGTGAACTTGCTGATGGTGCCCTCGATCCCACTGTCTATGTCACTGATAAAAATGTTAAACAAGACAGGTCCCAGTATGGACCCCTGAGGGACACCACTTGTCACTGCTCTCCACATCTCTGGATGTGGCCATCCAGCCAATTCCTTATCCACTGAACGGTCCACCCACCCAATCCATCTCTCTCCAGCTTGGCGAGTAGGATGTTGTGGGGGACCATGTCAAAGTCCTTGCAGAAGTCCAGAGAGATCACATCCACGGGCTGTCCCTTATCCACTGATGCAGTCACTCTGTTGTAGAAAGCCACTGGGTTTGTCAAGCAGGATTTCCCCCTAGTGAAGCCATGCTGGCTGTCCTTGATCCCCTCCATGTGCCTTACCAGGCCTTCTAGGAGAATCTGCTCCATGATCTTCCCAGGCACAGAGGTGAGGCTGACAGGTCAGTAGTTCCCAGGGTCCTCCTTTCTACCCTTTCTGAATATCGGTGTAACCTGCCCCTTCTTCCAGCCACTGGGGTCTTCCCCTGACTGCCAGGACTTCTCCAGTATTATTGAGAGTGGCTTGGTGACTCCATCTGCCAGCTCACTCTGAGCTCTGGGATGCGTCTTGTCAGGTCCCATAGACTGATGTATGGTCAGGTTCCTCAGGAGGTTACGAACCTAATTTTTGTATACAGTGGGAGCGACTTCAATTCTAAACATCTTCTAGTCCTTTTTTGACCAGAAGTTTTTGAGATTTTAATAGTTAGTGATTACATTTCTTTGATAAGATTTTCTTGCACATAGCATAAATTACTTTTATTTTCAAGTTAACATTGTGCTTTAAATATTGACAGCAATAAAAACAAAAAAGTTTATGAATGCAGATTATTCCTATTTAAGAAAATCCTTACAGAAATTCTGTCCCATGATAAGATTCTGTATAATAAGAATGTGTTTTGTCACCAGGCTTAGTGGGTTTTCTTGCAGGCCGTAGCTGTTTGCACTGATCATGTCTCGGGGTCTGTTCCAGCTCTGGCCTCCAACTAGCACCCTGTTTTGTCTGCAGGTGTCCTTGAAGAAACAGTGAAAAAGGAATTATATTCTCCTTTTCTGTAGTTTCATTTTGGAAAATGTGTATCCCTACCTGGCTTCTTTCTGTCCTGTCACAGAGAGCCAAACCAGCCCATCTCAGTCTCAGAGCTAATATTGCATAGTTGTTAAAATGCCTTAAATCCCCCTTGCCATCTATAACAGCAGAGATCTCAGCCTGATCAAGAACTTCAGTGTGGATGAATAGGCCCAAAACATCTGCTCTTCTCTTCATAGGAAAACAAAATCTGTACTTCAGTCACATTTTAAATTGCAATTTTAGATTGAAGAAAACACTGAATTAAAGAAAACAGTGACGTTAAAGAATAAAAATAAAATCGTTGTGGGAGGGAACTCAGTGCGGTAATACTTGTATAGCTGGTGGGTATATGGAAGTGTGTGCACAGATAGATTTGCTGGCATGCAGTCCTCTTTGCTTTAATAAATTATAACTATCTCTGAGAAGTCTTTCAGATCTGATACTATTTGGTTATTACTTTTTTTCAAACATTCGGGGTTTTTTAAGGCAGTTTGCCTTCTCCAAAAGATTCTTTCTGCCGTGACTTTCTACTTGCCATCCAGAGCTTGTGCTGGCAAACTCTAACAGTTTTTTCCTCCTTGCCTGCATTCACACAGAAACTGGAGCACTCTGTATATGTATGTCCATATGTAGTTATATCATACGTCTTAGGAAGACAGCAAATGCAGAGAGGAGTTTTTCCTTCAAGATATTGTGTTTGGAAATCTATTTTTTCCCACCAGCACTGATAGAAAATGGTCTTCCCTTTTTTAATTATTTTTATTTCCAACGATGTGGTTTTTAACTAGTCCAGCTTAATCACCCTTGACTAGAAAGACTATTTAGATTTTAGTGCTACAAACTTGCATCTGAATGAGGAATACTAACAAGGATTTGCTGTACATTGTAATTGTCTAGGAATGCTAAGATCAGAGTCTTTGCATTTGCTTTAGCTTTTCTTTAAAATAATTCATTTTCAGCATATACCTCTGCTTTTGGATTAAGTCGTTGATTATACATAGTTAAAATTTAGTATTGAATTAAAATGTCACTGTGAGCTGGCAAAACGAACCACTCAAGAATATTTAGTCATTATCTTTAATGGCCTTATCAAAAGTTCTATGGCAAGTGCAGTAAAATTTCCATTTTAATAGATCCAGTATACTTTTATACTTGAAAATTTTCTTTTGCATCTGCATGTAGAATGACTGAAACTGTTCGGTGGATAAGTGGTTTTGTCTCTTGTATGAATTCGTTCAATTTGTTTATAATCATAGAACGGCTTGAGTTGGAAGCAACCCTAAAGGTCATCCAGTTCCAACCCCCCTGCCACAGGCAGGGACACCTCCCACTAGATGAAATTGCTGAAAGCCCCCTCCAACCTGGCCTTCAGCACTTGTAGAACACATCTACAATTTCTCTGGTCAACCTGTTCCAGTCTCTCATCACCTTCACAGCAAAGAATTTCTTCCTTATATCTGGAAATGGGTAGTATTTGATATATAAGATATACTTTAAACTTCTATTATTCAAAAGCATTTGTGCAGAACACCATAATAAGCCAGAGAGAGAGAGCCTGGAAGAGGCTTCATGATCTTTTTCCTGAGGGATTTTGGTTTAGGTTTTTGTCATTCTATGGTGCTGAGTTTGAGACTTTTGGTTTGGTTTCTAGATTTAGCAGATTTTACAGTTATTTTCTGTGCCTGTATGTCAGCCTGTGACTTTGGTCTATTGTTTCTGTAATAAGGTTTCCAAAGTCTTAGGATCAATCTCTACCTTCATCAGCATTAGACTGTAAATATGTGTGTGAAGCCACAGAGAAGGGCTGACATTTGCTTTCATAAATCCAGCGTGCTGTGGTCAGGGCCCTGGAAATATGGTACAGAGTGGTTATCTTAGAAAGAGTCCACAGCCTGAGGAACCAGGCTCAACTGATGTCCTGCTGTGTGTTGCAGTACTTCCTACGTAACTTCCATACGATGGGTGTCAGTTTTTCTCATGTCAGTTATGGCTGTACCGTGCTATCCAGTGTGTAGCACATTGGATTTTTTGGGCTGGATGAGTAACTGTGACCATTAGGTTTCCTTCCCATGTTGGGGAAGAAGAGGGAGATTTCTGGTTTTATCATTGGCTCCTTTGCTCTTGGGGCTGTTGGATCTGAAGCCCACATGTAGACGTGAACTAAGTGGTGATGGCCTGGAAGATGATCACTGTAGTTTTTAAAGGTAATGGTTCCTAGTCCTCCAAGGAAAGCTCTAGATAAAATTCTTGATCTAGATAAAATACTGAAGAAAAAGCACAAAAGTATTCAAATGCATGGTAGGGTACTACAGAGGGGAGGGAATAATCTGCTGCCCATGTCTGCTGAGAAAAGGACAGGATGAGAAATGGACATAAATTGCTAAGGCTGAGGCTCAACTTCAGGGAGATGGTAGGGGATTCATTTTGATCACAAGGGTAGTTAACCACAGAAATGGATTCTCTGAGGAGGTTATTGCATCTCTGGCAGATTTTCAGAACAGCTCATACTCTCCACTGCATTCCCTTTGGCATGACCCTCTATACTGCAACAGTGGATCCTTTCTGATAAACTCCTCTGACCAAGCAGCCAGCAGAACTGACACTTGGGCAGCAGTCATGGGACCACACTTCGTGTGTCCCCTCAGTGCCATGGCTTGCACAGGAAAGCTTTCATAGCAGATGGAAAAGCCCTTGGCTTGAAAGTTTTCTTTATTTATTTCACTGTGAGGGAATTATGGTTTTAGTTCTACTTGTCAATAATTTCAGTTTTGTTAGTGTTTGACGTTACTAGTTAGTGTTACTAGTTACTAGTTGTAACTAGTAACAGCGAGGATAATATAATAGGAAATAACTTAGAAACACTATGGTGAGCCACAGTCTCCACTAACTGCCCAGTTTGCCACCACATTACTTGTCTGTGCAGAGAAGCAGATAAAAATGTTGCATAGAGGATCTGTTCTATATCTAGAAATCTGTTCCTTACTGCAGATAGTTTTATTCAAAAAAAAAAAAAAGAAGAGAGAAAGACATTATTAGGAAGTTGAAATTATTTTTTTTCCTGGATTTAGCAAAATCACAGCACTTCTGGTCTAATGGGCACTGCAAACTCAGGGATTTCTGAACTGCAAATTCTGCATGGCTGTAATAAAACATTTGGCACCAAAAAAGCAAGTGTTCCAAGGAAGGATATTCCTGCATCTTCTCTCAGGTTTTCAAAGTACTCCATTTGAATGCTGAGCTATAAGATCCATAGATTGATTATTCTTGGGGGAATGGAACTGTTCCCAGAAGTGACTTGTGCACAGTGTTAAGATCTTTTTCATTTATGGTGGGGATGAGTGCATGCATGTTTGTTTTCTACTGTAGGTAAAATAAAAGCCTTCTCTTTTTCTGCTTCCTCTTAGAAAGGAGATGTAGAGAGATGTATTTTTTTGAAGGTGAGCAAGGGGCAAAGCCTGGTCTGCCTGTGCCACAGGCACCTCCAAAATAAAGGCAAGTGGTCCTGGGGGTAAGGGGACCATTCAGCCCATCTACTTTAATCCATCCCTTTAGGATGCAGTCTGAGAAAGCATGGTTCTGAGAGCAGATGCCCTAACCAAATAGATGGGCTGTGCCACTTGCCAGGAAGTCATGCATAAAAAGTAGGTTGTTATGTAAGAGGGAGCCCAGTTTCCAGATCCTAGCAACAGTGTTCAAGCTCCCCAGAACACGTTCTTACTTTATATTAGGTCCGCAGTAAATAAAAACAGGACTGGAAGGGAAAGAAACCTGAGGCTCTGCCTCTCAAATGAGCATTGTTCCCATGAGGGGCTCAGCTTCCAGGGGAGACATGAAGAATGCTGTTCCTAATTATACCTCATGGCCACAGATGCAGAAGAGCATGGATGGATAGAGTTGGTCCTCTTAGGCTGATTTGTGCCTGCATCTTATGGCCTCTGGTTCTCTCCTGAGTGCTACAGTCACCAGGCTGCAAAAAGCCAGTGGAGCTGTCATCCTTTAGACTGAATCATAATCTTTGTCAAAGCTAACTGCTGGTTTCTCTCAGAGGTTTAAGTGGAGACTGTGTGTCTGCCTAAATCTGGTCCTGACAGAGCTTATAATACCCTATGTCCCTGGAAAAAGCAGTGGGGGGAGGTTGTCTAAGGACTGAGGTGCATTCTGAAAGAGCATGTCTAATGGCCAGGAAGGGCCTGGTAAGAAAGGGAGAAGAGCCTTGCATGAGCACACGTGAGCTGCTGGTGGCTAAATTCCAACCCCACTGGGCTAGGTAGACTTCATGTTTGGTTTTTCCTTGGAGTACATCTTCTGTCAGCTTCTACTAGGATGCTAGGACACGCTTGTTTTCTTACTGGAATCTGCAAATTTTCTTTTTATTAAAGCAACCAACTAAATGAAATTTTTGTTCTTACATTTCACTGAATGTCTAGTCAGTTTTAATTTAAATGGTGATTTCATTCCAAATTAAGCTAATTTCACACTGTGCTCTAGGCATGTTGAATCTGGAGTATGTGTTTTGCATTGCATGCTTAACTGTAGCATCTTTCTGCTCACTAGCAGTCGCTTCAGATCAATGTAAACTGATTTTCTACAATCTGAAATTATTTTTGAAACGTTTCTGGAAGTGAAACACACCACTGGGTGGTTCCTGGTACTTCTGTGGCAGAATGGAATAGGTGGTGGGCTGCTGTGCTTAGAGACTAGAGAAGAGCATCAGAATATTCTGAGATTGTTCAAGTTCTTTGATAATAACTGTTCCTAAAGGGCTTTTTAAAGCAAAACTTTTCTAACTACACATCAGTTACACAAGTAGAGGATCTATCAGAGGAAAAGAGTCCTTTAAAAGACTTTCCCTTGCTTCATTATAACATTAGCTATTTTTACTTTGTTATTTAATGTTACTGAGGTTTTTATTCTATAATGCCTCTTGTCTCCACCTTATTCTTGGGTACTTCCACATATGAAAGTTACACAACATACTGTTCTTTCCCAAGCCATCAATGTTATGAAGGACACTTCAACAGAACAGGTATTTTAGGCTGGGATTTAAGTTCTAGAGAATTGTGATGGCTTTGATTAAAAAAATGTATGTCCAAATTTATAACTTATACCCAAATTAACCTCTTAGTCATATGAATGTGAAGAGAGTTTGCTTGTTTAGGTCAAGGGAAGTGATTCATGCAATTGAATATGGAAGGGTGATAGATTACTCACTGTAAAGAGCTCTTGCATCTTTATCTTTCTATAAAAATGCTTATTTCTACTTCATTTTCAATATGAAGCATAGTTCTGCCCTGACAGTTCCCTTCTGTTTGTAAAACATGCTGAACTAAAGCCTAAGCCTGAATTTTACCCTATTCTGGAAATATCAAAATAAAGCTTCAAGTCTGATGACTTGAATCTATTTTTTCTTTGGGGTTCTTCATTTGCCATCATTTACAGCAGTCTTACACCAGCACGGTTCCATAAAGCCATTCAGGTTATGCTGCTGCAACTGTAGCACCTTGGGGCAATACATTTGAGCCCTTGTGACAGGGAGGGTCAAGCATCCCGCAGCTGTGAGCCCTCTGTAAGCGCAGACGTAGTCACCCTGCTTTGAACGCTCTCCAAGCAGTGTATTCCCAGGCTTTTTCACCATAGTTTTAGGGAAACTTATTTGTGTTGATCGGGTCAGAAATAATTCACTGTAAAATTCCAGCTTATTATTGCATTCTTCGTGCTTCAGACAATTTCTGCTGCTTCCTAGTGAATTGCTGTATGTGGAATGCAGCTTTAGAGTGGTGCTATTAGAACGTGTTTGAAAATGGTTTTAGCCAAGCTACCGTGCAATGTCCTTCAATGTGTGCTACTTCCAGCCCCCTCCTCCTGTGTGTTGCTGAAGCATTGCCATCAGTAATATGCTCCGGTCCCCCCGTCTCTAGGATGTTACTGTGTGTGAATCCATGTTTGAAGTACAATTCCTTTACCGTGTGCTTACGCCGGCGTTCAGAGCTTTGCATGCTTTCCTGACTATATTGTTCTAAAAGTGACAGGCTGCTCTTAAAATTTAAAGATTATCATCCTTAAACTGGAAAATGTTTTAATAGTTTCATTAGGTTCTGTTAGGTCTGATATTTGAAAATAAAACTTAAAAATCTCCAGGTGAGGAGAATATAAAGCATTTAACTTTGTTTCCAAAATATATGGATTTCTATATGGAAACAGGTCGATTTCTCTATATGTTTTATAAGCAGATCAATTACTCAGGATGTTAAAACCAGGAAAGGACCTATAAATAGCGTATGAAAAACTGACAGTCAATTGTGAAACTCTTCAGTAATGAATGTAAACGTTTGCAGTGAAAATGTTGCTGTTTGTCGATGCTAGGGTTTGGTTGGGGGTTTTTCCATTCCTCATAACAAGTGATACTTTTACATTTGTGGTTCCTGACTTCAAGAAAAAAATTACTTTATGCTTCTGTGCTAGTGCTAACTCTTCTGGTTTAGAATAATCACAGTGACAATTTCTTGGAAGAGATGATAGGTGAGGATGTGCTCCCCTTAGAAAGAGAGAAGTCCTCCCTCTTTTTTTAAAATTTTACTTCCATGGGAGAGTGAGGAAATTCCAGTTTTACTTCCACTAAACAAAAGGAAGTGGAAAAAAGTAATTCACCTCTGCCATCTCTGATCTGTAAAGGTGACGGCTGAAACACATGGAAACATTTACTCAAATCATCTTTTAAATCCCCAGAAAACCCCCAAGCCCCAAATTCCATCTTCTCCTAGCCACCAGTGCAGTGCCTCAGGACCGCTCTGTCACGCAAGGCAAGAGCTAGGACAGTATCTGCTCAGGGCTGCTTTCGTATAAATGTCATGATGACGGTTGGCTCAATTGTTCTTGTCCTTTTGCAATGCATGCGGTTTTGTGGCAGTAGGTTACATTTCCAGACGGGCAATGCTTCAGCAATTACATGGGATCAGTACATTCTCACACGACGAGCGTCACTGTACTGCTCACACATGGATGAACAAAGGTAAGACTCAAGAGCACCGGCTTCGTTTTCATCCTAGCATGTGAGTTCAAGTGTCCTGTGTGTCTCTGTCGGTGAGGTGGGTAGCAAGGTAGAGGTTTAGCTGTTGCTGTTAAATCAGGAGCCTTTTATTTGTATTGCTGCTGCTCATAGCTGGAATTTAACACAGTCCAGTGTTATGAAGGAGGTTGGTTCCTGAGTTTCCATCTGCCTCTCACTGACTCAAACCATGTATAGGACAGGGCTGAATGAAAACACTTTGAAGAAAGAGGGAGTCCTGTTAGGAGAGCAGTGGTGTTTACATTGTGTGGTCTTAACCCATGGAATGCAGCTTTTTGAAATGCACTGACTGCAGATGATAACACTTTTGCCTTTAATATCCCCACACCCCCCCCCAAAAAATGCTTGTATGCTTTGTTAGGATACAGGGTAGTGGTTTCTAAATAGGGAATCTGGGGCATGATCTCTTTGAGAAAGCAGTCCCAGGGAATAGGCCTAAACTAAACTTTATCCCGAAATCTGGAAAGAGGAGAGATTTCTGCCTTGCTTTAGAGCTAGCTAATAAAGTTACATAGTGATTGCAGCCTTTCAGAGGTTTTGGGTTGCAGTCCAGATATGTTTAACGACATCAAATTTTGACATATGTCATGCTGGTCTTTAGAATGTCAGTTTGAGCTGGGTATTTAATAGAAAATGGCACAGTGTGTTCCCGAAAGTGTCCCAAAGCTTATATCTGTTAGTGTCAGCTCTTCAAAGATGTATTAGCTAACTGCACTGCACAGGAGTGAGGAACATTTCTTGTTAATTTAGGGAGGGAGAAAGCTTGATGACACATGCAAATGCCACATCATGTATTTTAAGTTCCGTATATGTCGCCTACACTATCTGCATTTGTCCTTTCAACATCTTTCTCACTTTGAGCACCACCGTATTTGAATTTTATGTGACTGTGATATTAATACACCTGTTAAAGAGAAAATGAATTACATAATAACATTTTTTTTTTTAAATTAGGTACCCTTTGGGGGGAAAAAAATAATATATATATGTGTGTGTGTGGAGCCCTGATAATCTCTGCCTTGAAATTACTGTCTTCCCCTTCTTTACCTGGCAGCTGTCACTGTGCTTAGGAAGGAGCTGGGCCAACCAGTCCACTGCAGGAGAAGTACAAAGTGCTTGGGGTTATGGGAGACACTAATTCTCAAGGTATTAGAAGCTGTGTTTGCACATGAATAAACAATCGCAGTTTTATGCAGCTATACTTAGCAGTACTAGAGAGCTACAACAGTGCCTACGTGAAGGTGAAGCAGGGTGAGGGCAGTGCTTGGAAGTTCAAGTCGATGCAAGTGTCTCATCCATGAGAGTGGGACTGAAGTGGCAGGGACAGCTACCCTGTGAAGCTCCTCTTTGACAAGTTACAGATGCCCTCAAAGAACAGAAGCTGGCTCAAGTGTGAAAGAGTAGCAGGAGAATCTGGCCCCATCCTTGCTTTCCAGCTTTTAAGGCAGCATATGTAGTAACACTCCACACTGGTGTGGTTTGCTGTGGTTCTCTCCATTCTTTCCCAGGTAGTTGCTGTGAAGAGGACAATTTCAGTGGTTAACATTGAGTCGTGTGGGTAGGGGAATACAATGCTGCGGCACATTGTCTGGGGAAGAGATTCACCAGCAAAACAGCTGCATCTGGTGGAGAGCAGGAACCATGTAAACAATGTGAGGTTTAGCCCAGTTTTAGGTTGGAGTGCATGAGAAAGTCCTTTGCTAATTTTGTTCTTCAACCATGGCAGAAAGTAGTCCTCTCTTTAGACATTTCTACAGGCTCTGAAGAGACAGCTCTCTCTTCTGAGCTATATGAAGGATAACTTTGTACAGACACAGATCTACCTCCTAATTCTAGGATCAGAAATGAGCCTTCTATCTCAGGTCCTATAGCTTCAGCTATTTCTCCATCTCCAGAACTGCCTGTTCCTCTAGCTGTTATTGTTGCAGAAGAGCCTGTACGGTTTCAATGGTCCAGCCCCGTTTTTGACTACAGGTTGGTAGACAGCAGCACTGGCACAAGGTGTTTGGCAAAGACTGTGCTACCAGCCAGCCCTACTTTCTTTTTCCCTCCGGCTCCTTTGCTCTTCAGTAACTTCTGAGCCCCAGTGTGCTGTATAGGCTCCAGTGCGTTGCCACCGACAGTTCCAGCTAATGCCAGGACCTTTGTGCCTCCTGCCTGGTGCCAGGCAAAGCAAAGCAGAAGGAGATCCACAGCCCTGCAGCCATCAGACCCTGTTTGTTGGTATTTCCTCTCTGGAAAGTTCAGAGAGCACCTCCATACCTATGTGTTTGCAGCAAGGGTGATACAGCTCTGTCTCTGCCTGGCTCTGTGCTGTTGCCTGCTGAAGTTTAGGCAGACTGATGGCCCAGGCAGTGCTGGCTCACTGTGCAGTTGTTGCCAAGGGCGCAGAGCCGGTTTCTCACTTCCCTCCCTGGGAAGCCAGAGTTGATGTGTACCCTGGGACGTTCTGAACGCTGGGATCAGTTCAGCAGTGGGTGGCTTTTCCCCAGAGAGCAGCTATTAATAGCTTGACAATAACCGATGGCTGTGAACGCAGTGCTAGGACATCCTAACGGTGAAAACAAGAGCAGAGCAAAGGACATGTGCTCTGAAGTTGGTAATGGTCTCCTGTCATGTCCTGCAGCAATGAGATACATGGATTAATTTTAAATGCATTGGTAACATATGCGTCTAAAATTATTTCATGCTATTTAGAACAAGTCCTTTGAGCTAAGACTGTTGTAAATTCTAATTAGTCTATGCTAATCTCCATAATAAGCAGCTATTTCCAATGCAGATCTAACTGATGAGGTCTGACAGCATTTTCCACACTTATTTATACCCTGGCAGCAAGCTGCTATCGTGCTAGTATCAGAATGTTTGCTCAGGTTACGAAAACTATTTTCTGTACTCTGCAGGGTGTTTGTATTTGCTGCAGGCTCGTGCCTCTTCTAGAATTGCCAATTTATGCCTGTTTGCTTCTATTTATTTATGCAGAAAATAGGGAAAACTCCTTCAGCCGTTCCCGAAGCTCCAGCGTGTCCAGTATCGACAGGGACTCAAAGGAGGCGATTACTGCTTTGTACTTCATGGAGTCCTTTGCCCGGAAGAATGACTCTGCTGTCTCCCCCTGTCTCTGGGTGGGAACGGGCCTCGGTATGGTCTTAATCCTCTCCCTTAATCTGCCGGCCAGTGACGACTTACGGCAGTCAGAGCCAGTCATGGTATCTCCGAGTGGTAAGAGTGCAGCTCTCTTCCTCTTTATTGTCTGTCTTGGTGCAACAAGGGGAATAACTGCATGATTCTGTATGGCCTCTGGGGCAGCAGTTTCTCAATACCATATGCCAAGCCATGGTCACACACTGCACAGAGGGCACGCAGGTAAATACAGATGCCCGAGAGAGATCCACAGCTTCATGAACTGAGTCACTTGGGTTGTGTTATTTCCAAAGATTACCTTGTGTTGTGTGCAGTTACACGTTTCCTCTGAGCACAGAGAAATTAGCCGAGCTCCTCCAGGCTGTGAAATCGCAGTCCTGTGTCCAGCTCTGATGCAGTCCTATCTGGGATGCTGCAAACAGTTTGACTGACTATCAGAGAGGCAGAGGGGAGTTCAAGGAAAGGAAACAAAAATGTTGGCAGGTTGATGTACCAGGAGAGATCCTTGGCTGAGTGAGTGACAGATGGTGTAGCCAAGAGAACAGAGGGCTGAGAGAGGTCAAGGCTGAGGAGAAGCAGTACGCACTTAGTGTTTAAAGTAAAATAACCACAAAAATCAGAGGATGCACAGAGATAGAGGTTTCCTACTCCCAGTTTGTTCAGAAGAACATTGCTGGAAGGTCACCAGACTGAGGAAAGCCATTTTACTGATGGGGAATAAATACCCTCCTAGCATAACGTAAACAACAGCTTCTCTTTGTGGTATTCGATAGCATGTACTTTATGGATTATTTGATATAGGCTGCATGAGACCTTGTCATTACCAACAGCCTGTGTGTTTGCTCTCTTTTGTGGTCAGGGTGAACTGATCAAGGGAGACTTGTGGCCTTGGCTAGATCAACCTGTTTGCGCTGTTTACAAAAGCTGGGTGTCACAGTACTGACAGCCAGTTTAATTGTGGTGCCAGTGCCAGTGAGAGGAAATCATATTTTGCAGGCACAGTTCTGACCCTGAAAGGAGCCGTGCTGACCTTCGCGTGCTTGGACTGCATGGGGACGTTGACACATCCACCGTATGAAGTATGGAGGGACCCACACAGTGCTGATGACGGTGAAAAAACAAGAAAAAGGAAACTTGTCATGCATTCTCCTTCCTCCTCCCAGGATATGGGTGATCATCAATTTGCAGTCATTTGTTCAGAAAAACAAGCCAAAGTCTTCTCATTGCCTTCCCAAACATGTCTTTATGTCCACAACATCACCGAAACGTCCTTTTTATTGCGAGCAGATGTGGTCACCCTCTGTAACAGCGTCTGTCTGGCGTGCTTTTGTGCCAATGGGCACATCATGACACTGAGGTACTTATCTAACTAATCTCGTGGCAAAACTAAGCAAAGAGGTGGCACGGTGCCATCATGGTCCGCTTGTGTTTGCTCCAGAGTGCCCGATGCTCTGCGTTTGCTCCCTGGTGGGTGCATTTAATGCTTTGCCGTGCCTGCTGCCATACCTGGTCCTTGGCCTGTCTCCACGTGGCGGGGTTAAGGCAGCTGCACAGCAAAGCAAACTCCTGTATTTTATTGTAATCCCCCACCTGTGACAACTGATGGCTGATGTTTATCTATCATAAAAGAAACCAGTGATAATTTTCCTCACTTATGGTCAGTCAGGTATAGAGGACAGTAAACTCAGGCACAGAAAGGGTTCTGTTTATCCACGGAGAACTGACAAGTCCCATTCTTGCCATTTTGGGAGATTTTCCACTCAAAGTGCCTGGTTTCCCTTCTTTGTCCTCTCTGCCAGCGAGCGTCTGTGCAGCAGCCCTGTAGTCGTGCCCTCGCACTCCCTTTCCCCAGCCTGGGGAAACTATTTGGGAAAGTGCCATCCAAAATGCCAAGTCAGGAGGAGCTGGAGGAGGGGCTTTTGATAAGGGCTTGTAGTGACAGAACAAGGGCAATGGGTTTAAACTAGAGCAGGAGAGATTTAGACTGGACTTCAGGAAGAAGTTCTTTACCACGAGCATGGTGAGACACTGGACAGGTTGCCCAGAGAAGTTGTGGACATCTCATCCCTGGAAGGGTTTAAGGCCAGGCTGGATGGGGCTCTGAGCAACCTGGTCTAATGGGAGGTGACCCTGCCCATGGCCGGGGGGTTGGAACCAGATGATCTTTAAAGTCCCTTCCAACTCAAGCCATTCTATGGTTCTGCGACAGCAAGGGCAATGCTGGAGCCTTTGCAGGGTGCAAGCAGGGACCTGCCATGCCCACAAGATATCTGGGTGCAGGCCTTACCCTGCAGCCTGCCCAGCCACGTACACAGGCCAGACTGTGTGCCGTGCACATCCCAAATCCAGCCCCCTGCATGAGGCGAGGCAGCTGCCGCTTCTCCCTGCAAGGGAACAAAGCGTGCCGGGAAGGCAGGGTGTGGTTTATGGCAGAATTGTTCAGCTTGGAGCTACCCTTCAACTATTTCAGTTATGAAAAGCATAAACTTAAATGTTGGTTTAAAATGCAGCCACAGAGCAGGTGCATCATGTGTGGCAACTGGTGACTAACCCAGGTACCTGTTTCTCTCCAGCTTGCCCAGCCTTCGCCCACTGCTGGACCTCAACTATTTGCCTGTGACAGACATGAGGATAGCGCGGACCTTTTGTTTCACTAACGAAGGGCAAGCTTTGTATCTCAGCTCTCCCACAGAGATCCAGCGCCTGACGTACAGCCAGGAGATGTGTGACAACCTGCAGGTAGGGCTCAATCCCTTTCTTGGGTGCCTTTCCTATTGGGGGTGCCCGCAGGTGTAAATTGCCGCGTGTTTACTGCTAGTTTGTCAGATCTGAAGTGAAGGCTGCGCTGCGGGAGCAGGACAGACACGTTCCTATCCACTTGCCCCAGCTGAAGGGAACAAAGGGGAAGCTCCAAATGGAGACCAGCTACAGCAGTTGGTACCAGCATGTGTCCAACCACACAGCAACTGCCTCACTGAAAATATTAATCCCTTCCCATATTTTTATGATATTTTTATTTTAACTCTAAAAATATCTTCATACCTGAAGCTTTCAGTAGATAGGTGGGAGCTTGGGGCAAACCAGTGTGGTAACTATCAAAAAACTATGCTCTGTTTTGATATGTTTTTAAATGATTTACCATTGTTTTTACTCCAATAATTGGTACCCCCCCTTCTTCCACATGAGGAAAGCATTTCTCATTGCACATTAAATACAGTAGCTATAGCAATAGTCTAATTAAAATAATTTATTTTGAGCCAAAGGTCTTTACAGTGTTAGAGTTGGGCTTGTTCTTTTTACAAAGAAAATGCAAATTAAGATGTCATTTATTGAAGAGGAGGAATCAAGAGAGGTTACAAGGAGAAAGATGAGTAATGAAAGGGGAAAAAGAAGAGAGGAATAAGTTCTAGGTTATATAATTAGCAGTGAACTAGGATAGAAATGTAAAAGAAATGGTCCTGCCAGCACTCATGATGCCCTAGGGAATAACATGTGCTGAGCAACTCAACTTGCATCCCAGCGCTGTCTGCCTCCAGTCTGAAAAAGCACCGAGGGAGCGTCGCACACAAACCTTTTGCACTCCAGAGCTTATTTTGCAGGGAACCGATCTGTAAAAGGATCAAAAAGTTTGATCAAATATATCTTAGAATATGGACCTCTAGTAAGAGGCTGTTACAAGCTGGATTTCTTTTATTAGCCTTAATAGCATCCTATGACAACCACCCAGAGGGAAGCACAGCCCTTGCATCTCTCTGCGGCCGGACAGTGGCTGCTCATGTCTTGGCTTTTATGCGACGGGGACAGCAAAAGGCTGGCACAGTCATTACGTGTTTACAGAAAGCAGATGACCCAGTGCCACCTGCTACCTCGGAAAACAAAGCCAGGCTCTGGGAGCCTCCACTTAGGCTGAAAGGGCTGCAGTAATTTTTCTCCGCAGAGCCGAGCAGGTGCCCGTGCAGAGCAGCGAGCGAGAGTCGCAGCGTTGTCCTCGCACTCTGGGGCACTCCCAGGAGCCCAGCAACAGCTGCATGCACCCATTGAGGCCTGGGTGAGCAAACACCGAGCTCAGCAACAGGGCAGCAACTGTTCTCAGTGTGCACAGCCGCGCTGGTTTCGAGCGCTACGGGCACTGCGTGCTTTATCAGGTGTATGGTGGACATCCCACCTGCTGCAAAGAAGTCTGAGCCTGCCATTTGGTTGGGTCGACTGCTCCAAGATCAGGCTGGCTCCATGACAGGGCCTTCAGCAAATGTACTGATTTAGTGTCACTGCTGCTTCTGCCAACAGGCATGGGGGGGGGCGGGTTGTAGAGAAGGGGATGGGGTTTTGTTTAAAAAAAAATAACAAAACAAAACAAACCACCAAACAGAAAAACAACCCCAAAACCCAAAAACCCAAACAAACACCAAACCAGCACCCTCTCGAGCTGCTAGCAAGGGCTGACCTCAGGCATGCTAATAAAGTGAGAGCAGAGAGCGATGGCCCTGCTTGCCCAGATAATCACTAAAGCAAAGCACGTCATTCACAACAAATTGTTTATTCAATTGTAGGGTCACCTCTGCTGTCTCTCAGCAGAATGTGATCTTACCACTGGTAGTGTCACGCTGCATTTCTTATCAATTTATTTCTCTCTGTTAACGAACATAAGATGGGGCAGTGACAAACCAAGTCCCTTCGAAAGCACAAGCGAGTCTACGTAGCCCAGTATTTGCCTGCCATGAAACAGGGCTGTTAAGTACCCAGTACTGTTCACCCAACAGAACTCGCTGATCAGATCCACCGCATGTGGCTTCTTACTACAACTAAAACACCCAGGACTGCTCTCACCTCACTAGCTTTGTCTGCCTTCACTAGGACATGCTTGGGGATTTGTTTACTCCTGTGGAAACACCAGAAGCCCAAAACAGAGGGTTTCTCAAAGGACTTTTTGGAGGAAGTGGACAAGCTTTTGACAGAGAAGAGCTCTGTAAGTAATTTATTGGGTTGGTGTGGTTCTTTTGGCAGAAGTTAATTCATGCCCTTGTCATCTAGGAATGGGGTGGTACACAAGCTTTAGAGCACTGATGACTAAGTAAAGACGATAGTGTGAAGATAAATAAATGGAGGGTCCTCTGTTGCCTTCCCATGAGTCTTTCACCTTGGCAGCTGCTTTTGAGCAATGGGGGCCCAGGGGAGAGGACTTGACAGCAGCGTAGATGCTGCTGTGCACAGAACAGTGTTCCACACGTGCCAGCTGCATAGCAAATGGCATCATCACCGCTGCGAGGCTGCAGCTCATGGCCGAGCAGCACTGGCAGAGCCAGGGCCAGGAACTCATCCCTGTTTGTCCGTTTCTCCTTTGCAGTTGGCGAAGCCACGGCAGGAAAAGCCTCTCGCAGTCTCGCCCAGCACATCCCTGGGTCCGGTGGCATTGAAGGCGTGAGAGGAGCCGCAGGAGGAGTCATTGGGGACTTGACTCGTGCACGCATTGCCCTTGATGAGAGAGGACAGAAACTGGGCGAGCTGGACGAAAAGACTGCGAGCATGATGGCCAGCGCAGAGGCGTTTTCCAAACATGCACATGAGGTAGGGGCCTTGGCACCACCCACACAGAACTAGAAACTGCCAGCACTGCACCTGAGCCTTTGCTTCCCTTCAGGAGGGTTAAGCGTGGCTCTTCCCCCAGTCTCGCGGGTTTCAGCGTACTCATGTTAACTGGCACACCCTTTTTCCTGCTCCAAAACAATAGGAATGCCAAAGAAACTCCCACCTTCCACTGCACACCCCTTCCTTTTGTGTTTTCAGAAATTACCACCGTCGGCATCTAAATTCAGAACGTGGCACCTCTCATCTCTCACCTTTCTCACTATTCATTGGGGGGGGGGGGGTTAAGCCACTTAGTTCAGCACATCTAACGTCCTAGGGCAGGAAACAGGGAGGTGGATGTGTACAGAGGAAGCTTGCAAAGATCTTCTAGGAAGAAGAAGAGGAGAACATTCCTAGTACAACACTGGTTCAGTTCTACAGAACAGGGCTTGCCTGGAACAGGCAGCTTCTGTGCCCAGAGCTGGAAAGATCTTCTGTCCCACACTGTTAAGGCTGGGAATCAACTCACATCATTTTCCTGGATGATGAAAAACATGAAGCACACTCCCCAAAATGCCTGTTTTCATTTAACATGCAGCACACCTCTGGACACGACCTTTACATTTTTCTTGTCTTCTCTAAGTGTGAGACACAAACATGCGGAAGGAACATGCCCTGAGATGCAAAAAAAACCCCCAACCAACTACACTCCATAGCTAAGCTTCTTTCCAGAGGAGTAAAAAGCAAGTTCCTGTTTTTTCCCCATGCTTCTACATTTTGCAGAAGAAAAGTAGTTAAAGTGCCTCGGGAAAAAAATATTTTCTGGAACAGCCATAGCATGTGACTTTTTTTTCTTTTATTCAATGTAACAGTTGTGAAATTAAACATGTGGGCTCTGGACCTGATGACACTTAGTGAAGTGCTGCATTGCTGTCCCCTTTCTGCTTAGGGTGTTTGTGGCAGCTCCTGGGCCCAGGTGATGTGCAATAGCTCCTCTGCAGAGCAGTGCTTTATATCCGCTTGTTTCTCTCTCATTCTGCAGGTGATGCTGAAATACAAGGACAAAAAGTGGTACCAGTTTTAGACTTTCAAAGAAGCTGCTCGTGGCTTTATTAAGAACACTCTTCAGGGAAGCAGCGTTCCTTCCCCAATCTACCAGTCACGGGCCAGGGCCAGGGTTTTTTTCTCCTAGAAGATGTTTTCCTGTTGCTATTATTGGATTCATCACCGTGGGACTGAAGGAGAAATTTTACAGACGGTGAGACGGAATCTAGAATCATGTGGGTCTTACTCCAAGAGCTGGCTCATGCAGAAGCCAATATTTTTTCCCAAAAGGAACTCAACCATCACTGTGGCATGTAGTTTTTCAGCAGCTGTAGGTATGAACTGTGGGGAGTGTGTCTGGTTAAAAAATATTCTGTACAAACTCGAATGTTAATGCACTTATAAAACTTTGCATGACTAACTGACATCTTAAACAAAAAAGAGAACAAGAAAGCATGTTGTGACCGAAGAAAAATGGGATTTATTTCTATTCTGAGCAAAAAAAGAAAAAAAATACTTAAATGGCAAATAAAACTCTTTATTTTTTAAAGGTGACATTACAAAAAGCCAGTACATTTCAAGCATGTTTGCTACCGTTCTCAACATCAAAATCAGTCGAGCTGCATTTTCTTATCTATTTATTTCCCTTGAAAAACCTTGCTTGAAATAAGTACTGTTTAACTCCTACCAGAAGAATAAATAACTTCAGAATCCTATGCCCTAAATTTACAGATTTCTCAAGTAGCTAGACAGGCACTATCTGACACGGCATTAAAACAGGAGCAGAGGTGGTTTATTTGCAATGCGGAGCACGGGACGCATCATCCTGATCTGGACTTTAGATTCATCTCCGTTGTCCTTGAAGGGGACTGTGGCATTTTCCTTCCCCATGGTGTCTGTATCACTTGGTTGCCTTACTTCTGAGCAGCAGGAATAGAAAACGAGCTTAGAAATTGCTTCTTCACATTAGGAAAGTTGAGATGGGGAACCGCAGGGCTACAAGTGGGAGAGTCCTGTCAGGTTCTGCCCACAGAAGCTGCTCAGCAGTGATTTTTCTTAAGCAGTCAAAAATTATGCTATGGAAACTGCACAGTAACCCTCCCTAAAGCTGAGGGAGAGAGCTCATGGCAGCGAGCCTAAACCACAGGTCAGGGGAGGAGCATGAAAAATAATTGTCAACATACAGCACTGAATTGGCACATATATAAGATGACAACCTGGGTGAGTGGCAATTGATTTTCTGCTCACACTGCTAAAAGTAATTTGCTTCCGCTTCAAAGGGGCTTGTTTAGTTTCTACAGTGACCTCTGCAGAAAACTCTCCAACCTGCAGCAACAGAAGAGAGCAGTAAGTAGAACCCATTACTTGTCTACACAAATAAATTCCTAGGCTGTGAGTGTGCTGCAGCCGTGGTACCCTACAAGAGCCTGACTGCTGCACAGGTCAGCTGGGAAGTTAAGATGTTTTTCCAAGACTGGCTCGGAAGCAAAGCACTGAAGGGTTATTTGGCACTTGCCTGGACAGGGTTTCAAATTAGAAAAGGAAAGTGAGGAAAAGGTGGAAAAGCAGCATTTAAAAATTTTCTGTAGAAGAGGAGTGACAGACTCTGTCCCTTCAAGGAGTCCTGATGGACACCAATGCGGACGAGCAGCAGCCCTCTCCTAACTCAACCTTAACGTCTCTGGCATTTGTGTCATCCCAGTGTTCAGATGGCCCCTTTCAAAGACGCCTGTCCCATGTCACTCCTTTTCTTAATAGCGCCCGGGAAATGGGACAGTCCAGAAGGTGTGGCTTTGCTATCAACCCAGCTGCTCAAGTTGGAGGGCTGGAACAGATCTGAGAGACTGAGTTTCAAACTGACATTGTAGCACACCAGGAACTTGATGCTTTACAGGACTTTTATATATTTCTCTGTGAGCAAAATGAAAACAATGGCCCTGGCACGTCTAGCTCAACAGGGAATGAGATGCAAGTTTCCTCTGTCACAGGAGAAACTGCTCTGTAATTGCAAAAACAGTAGAAACTTGTTGGGAAAAAGGTGAAAGCCCAAGCTGTGCCGAGGTTCCTGCTGAGAGTTAAGGAACTTGTCCATGAGCCGAAAGGGTGTCTGTGTGTGTGTGCGGAAACAGCAAACTCACCATTCGGAGGCCAGCAGGGACCGGGTTGGGGAGCTCCCTCCAGCAACCAGGTCACAGAACTGGCCACTTGCATGTGTGAGGAAGCACCACTGGCATCTAGAATAAGATGTAAATGAGAAGGAATTAGAGCACTTCTGTCTTCTGTTTAGGTGGATATTCCCTCTGCCTGTGCTCTGGCCTGTAGTCCACAAAGGACAGTCTCTGGGCAACAACATCACTGGGGCGGCGCATCATTCAAACCCTCCAAACACCTTTCAAGCCCTTATTGTTCTGGCCTTCTCTGCTTTTACAGAGAAGCTGAACAGTCTTCATTAACACCAAGCCAAGGCCGCTTCACCAGCGTTTGTTCTGTACCCAGCTCTTGCTTCTGCACCAAGCCAGTGCAGGTGGAAAAGCCGTTACCAGTTCCAGCGTGGCACTGGTTACACCCACAGGCTCCGGGGCCACTTCGCCCAATGAACTGGTGCAACGCAGCCAGCCTGGGCGAGTGGTAGCACACGGTGCTCAGGCAGTGGTTGGGGCACTTGGGTATCAAGGAAGCTGCCAGTTCTGCACAAGCTTTCAGCTGTACCTGACGTGCAAGGATCCCCATGACCTTGATTTCAGTGGAAATGTCTCCAGGCTGGAGCGAGAGCCTGCTCGCTCGTTTGAGAACCACGTGTAAAAATTTAAGAGCAACTTCTCACTGCTAATCACTACAGCACACCCAGAGAGAAAAGGGTCTTCAAGTCATTTACGCAATGCCTGGTTGACTTTGGCTGCCAACAGTCTCTAGCTTAACACAGGGCGGGAGGGAAAGAAAACAAACCTGCCAGTAGATTTCAATTTGCATTTTTATGCAGTGGAGAAATGAGGATTAAGCATCTCTCAAACTTAGAATTTTTAATACTAAACTTTTAAGCAGATTTTTCTCTAGTACTCCCCATCAGGTCACAGCTGCATCTTGCTTTCCACTCCTCCATCTTTTCCATATTTCCAGACAGTTACAAATTACTATTTCTGTTAAGTTCACCACTTGTGACTATAATTATCAATTTTCTTGTAGTCTGTAGAGATCTAAAAAGTTGTATATGTTTGTATATAGAACATTCTATATATATAAATATATATATGTAATGTATATGTTGTATAAGTTTGTTAGTGCACACTGTTAAATGCTTTCTATCAAGATTTATCATGTATGTGGGGAAAAACAAACAAACAAACAACTTCACCTAAAAAATTCAATGAGGGAGGAAAAATTCTTGCCTGGTTGATTTATTGTGAGATGAGGGGGAGCGTGGGATTTGTGAATGGCCTGAACTGATCACTGCAAAAAGCCATTAGTGAAAGGCAAAAAGACTCAGCGCTCCAAGCAATGGGCACAGCATCTGACCTGAGTTGCTGTAAGATAACCAAGGACAGTAGCTGTCACTGGATGGTCAAACCCTGTGCTTTCACCTTTCCCACTCAGACAGCACCACCTCAAGCCAAACCCAAAAGGCAGCCCTACCTTCCCCATCGCCATCCTCAGTTACAATGGACCAGACTGGCTGGAAAGCCCAGTTCAATTTAAATGCTTTGTGTTCATTCGGATACCCTGCTCTCTCACATTCTTCTTTACAGGAGCTTCTGTCACAACCACATCCAAAACCAGACACACACGCAACTCTGGGCTGCCCAGATGAATTTACTCTTCCAACTAGAGCTGTAGCTAGACAGAGGGGCAGAGAAGACACATGAGATTATTTGTATGTTTTCAGAGTTGGCAAGTCTTCAGCGAAGTACGAGCCATTTTATTTAAATAAATAAATAAATGAAATCCATTCCTAGAATTTTAAGCTTCAAATCATGAATTACAAGACAAGATAAAGGAAAATTTCCGTCGGGTTTTGTTCTGTAGAATGACCTCTTTTCTAGATATTTTTTTTTACAGTTCTACAGTTCAGCCGTGCACATCAATTAGACATTCCCAGTATCACCAGAATAGAGCTTGTTACCCAGATACTGATCCAGAATACTCTGTTTACTCACATACTGGCTACAATTCACACTTATAGACATTCTCTGAAACAGGTCCCATATTCCTTTTTCCGAAGCCCTTTCACACCCCAGCGCGTGCACTCCAATGAAGATATTACACGTACAAAAATGATTTGGGTTTTTTCGGTATAGACTTTAAGAGGTAAATTTTATTTGCCTTTTAAGCAAAAACACTTAAGCAAAGGACACTGCAGCTTAACCAGAGAGCTGCGTTCAACCTCAGGACTCCACCCTTTATAAACCAACTGTATTGTCACACAGGCAAAAAGCCAAATTTCAGTTAATTATGCCCCTTAAATACCCTGCCCCTCGCCCCACACATCCTTTTCCATAACCTAAAGGTGAATTCAAGCACAGTCTTTGGTTTTTTTGCCTCGGTATGGCCTGAGTAAGAACACTCTCTCTCTCATTGAGGAACTACGTGTGGCCATTTGTAGTCAACTCGTCATCTTAGGTGTATAAGCAATAGTCACGTAAATGAGTGTTTCCATTCATGTGTTTTGTTTTGTGATTAAATCAACAAAGCGAACATTGTACTTTTTTAAATAGCAACCAATATTCAGATTCGATGTCAAGGACATTTGGACAGAAGAGGCGTGGGGTTTGTTAACGAGTATCTCAGAACGAAGGCTGACCTGGGGTGAACCACACACTCCTGTGCTAACCATGTCCTGTTTCCACAGGTACCCTAGAGCCGCGTCACAAAAGGAAAACTAAGGCATCTTTAACTGAGGCTGTTTCAAGGCCTCAGTAACAACCAAAAAAAAAAAAAAAAAAAGGGAAAGAAAATAAAGGAAAGAATTGATATTAGTTGGTGTGGGTCTCTTTTTTTCCAACCTCTACTCCTCGACTTTATATATTGTTCAAAGATGCGTGGTTTCTGTAAAGCCTTTGGATGGAACTACTCAATTCGGTCCCTCAGGCGTATGTAAAATGCAGCCACAATTGTTGCTGGGGTGGGGATGGCCACCTCCTGTCCTCCAGCAGCCTCATGCAGGGCCAAAACCTGGGCCCCAGCTCACGTTCCTATGCTCTACTGCAGGGAGCTCCCATGGCCCTGGAAATTGCAATACCAGTCCCCAGGAACACTGGCCTTGTTAGCAGCGCTTCTTGGCCAACTGAGAGCACTCTTCACATCGCTTCCACCTCAGGTTAAAAGCAGTCACCTACCAGCTGAAATCTGAGAAAGGCAGAAGGGAGCTCGCTCAAGAGCACTTACCAACAACAGAATTGAGTTGCTCTGCCAGGAGAGGCTCAAAAATGTCAGCCAGAGCTACTGAGCTTCCAGCTCCCGCTTTTAAGCTACAGATGTATAGGAAAAAACAGCAGGAAAAACTCTACAGCTCTCTTCCTGATGGAATGCAAATAGCATGGGAGAAAGGCAAAGGGACCCAACCCGATCAGATCGTGTGTGCGTGTCACCTTTTGTCACCTGCCTGTCTCCCACCGCTGCCCAGCTTTGTAGCTGGGTATGCAGAGCGCTCGCAGTAGGCAGGCGCAGGAAGAAAGGTGCAGCGGAAAGACCAAGGCAAAACAAGGTCGTGCTCTGCAAGTAGCTGTGTTAAACATTAACAGCAGGAGTTCCTGCTCCTTGAGGCTGGGAAATTCTTTCCCATCCCAGCATTAGGCTGAATCAAAACCCGAGTCAGTTTGAATAGAAAGCAGATATGAACCAAAGAGAACACAGCTACTCAGCAGCCAAAGGGGCTCTCCCTGCCAAGGGCTGGGTCACACAGGTAGCCCTGATGTGAAGACCTGGCATTCCTGGTGACCAGAGCTATTTGTCAGGACCGGGTCCCAGCAGGTGCAGCAGCTGAGCAAGGGCTGCTCAGGCCAGAAGGCAGCACGAGGCTGCAGCAGCAATTCTGTGTACCCCGAGTGACAAGGCTGCTGCAACAAACAGAGCTCCTGCCCCGTCTGCAGCGTTCATCTGCTGTCTTCTGGACCACGTGCGTTACCACACGTCCTGTGCAGCACCAACTAAAAGGAGGTAGGAGCAGACTGCAGAGACAGACACACAAAACAGCTGAGGAACAGGGAGCAAACTCAATCAGGTGCATCCATCCCATCCTGGCTACAAGAAGGCAGAGAGTAACTTGCATGCTGGCTGTTGGGTCCAGAACTAAAGGACAAGCTGAATTCCAAACTACAGGCCTCAGCCCATCAGGGGCGGAGGGAGAGGGGTCCACAGGCAAAATAAATAATGTGAGCAGCCAACCTCCTTCTACCAACTTCACAGAAGAACAAATATCCTCTTTGCCCAGATCTAAGCAGTGCCTCTGCTCACCTGACCTAAGCCCTCTGCTTCTCCCCCACCTTATTCTCACAGTTGAAGTCTGATCAGTCTCAGTCTGATCAGAATCAAGGAGTGCAGGTAACAACAAACAGGCAACAGCTCAGAGCCAGTCCTAACAGGACACTGCAGCCACCTCGCTCACAGAGCGGTGGCAACCGCAAGCTCCTTGTTTACCCCAAATTATTGCTTAATTAAAGTGAACTCACTGAGTCTGTTTAACAAAGTAAATTTAATTCTGTGTCAACCCCCTTATTGATTGGCACCGCCTTCTTCTAGAGAGCTTGTTGGGAAACAGGCATGAGAACCACCCCTTGGAACTCCAAAGACAGTACGCGGGGGGAATACTGTAATGTGCCAAAGAACAAGCAACTCACAGCACAGCAGCTCTGGCGAGGCCTGAAACACAGCACGGGTGTTGTCACCGCACGACACCCTGCGACGGGACATCATCAGGCCATGTGAACTGCTAACCAGTCCAACCCGGCCTCTTCACAGGCAGCGCGCACAAACCCTCAGGCCAGGGTGCCAAGGCTCAGATCTGTTCGTAACAAAAGCTGTAATAGGCTAAGAAAAGAAACAACTGTCTATCAGCTGAATGCTGTGGATAAAGAGCTCGGTCATCAGGTGGCAGATGTGGCAGAAATCCACAGCACAGAGCAGGCAGGAAGGAAACAACAAAAAGATTCTGAAAGTGACATACAAACCAGGGAGGAAGGCCAAGCCGGTGCCGAGAAGGGCAGTCAAGGCATCCTCGCCTGGGGCTCTGGCTCGATACCACGTGGCCGTCTTGCTGCACAACAGGCAGGTGATGGATCAGAGACCAGGATGCAGCCTTTTGTACACAGGCCCTGTTAAATATATTTTAAAACTCACTGTGTTTTTGAAACCTCAGTGCCAGGAACTTCTGATGTCAGGGTAACAGCCGTGCCGAAAGCACCGCATTTGAAGTTAACAAGCTCAAGCGTTCTGTCAGCAGGCCATGGAAAGCCAAGTACCCATCCTCTCAGATCAGGCTGAAAAGGCAACTTCAAAAGTACGCTTCTTAAAAAGGATCCAGCAGAAGTTCAGAAATGAAAGAATAATTAAGGGCTTGAAAACTTCTCACAGGAGGCAAGAATAGAAAGATGGAGATTGCTTACGTTAGGGAGGAACTGCAGAAGACAGACGTGATAAAATAATTAGAGGCATAAGGAATGTGATGGGAGGCACCTGTCCTCCCTTTCTTGTAATGTACAAGGGCCACACAATGAAATTGGCAGAATTAAAAGGTCAGGCATTGTATGAAGTTAACAAAACCAGCTGAACTCGCATAACCATTGCAACCACCTGGAAGGGAAACAGAACCACAGGGTATGAGGTTTAGCCAGACCAGAAGGTATCAGTGAGGAGAGCAACACCAATTCCCTGGGAGCTCCTTCCTTACCCCCTTCTGAAGCATCTGATCCCAGCAGTGCTCTGAGTCAGTCTTGGGACCAGCTCACCTTGACAAGCCCTGACTCCCACTAAAACCTTCTGCCTGATCACAGGAATGGAGTGAAACACAGTGAGGCAAAGTGCCGGGGAAAGCTGAGCAGTTTTCAGTGAGGCTGCCAACAGGCAGGGTATGAGACTGTCCTAAGAGACAGGTCCCTGAGCGAAGAACCACTGGTCACCCACCACTGTTCAGTGACACCTCTCTAACACACCAGACCTCAAACACCAGCAAGGCTGTCCCCTCCCAGACTGAGATTTTTAATTTTCTTCACTAAAATATGAATTGCCGGTAAGATTTTAACAAATAAATTCAGTTTCATGCTTTTGTCGGCAGTTTTGTGTTAACTATAAGAGAGCCCAAACAACATCCCTCTCTAGGCCAGTTTGCAAGGTAGCAGGAGGATGAATTACAACAGTCAGATGACAAAATGCTTTCCAAAAGACAGAGGCCAACCGAGCACCAGTCCCACTCACTGGGAACACCGCACAACCGCTCAGGGAGAAATCCAGCCAGCTGGATTTTGGCACCAGAATAGCAGCAGCAGAATTCAGTACAAAATGATTCTTCCTTGCAGAGGGCTGTAAAATTCAACATTAAGAGCAAAGACAATGACTATTTTGTTGTTGTTGTAAACACAATTACACAGAAGAGCTGCCACATTATCTTTATGCTTTGTTTTACTAAAATAATTCAGCATATTTCATATGTAATAAATTCATTAGGCTTTCGGGTTTTGTTTTAAATTACAAGATCAAGCATATTTTAATGGAATTCATTTCAATACTGTGCTTTCAGCACGATTAATAATTTCACAGTTCTGTAAACACGCTTCACTGCGCTGTCTGAAGGGTTTGGCTTGATGAATTCATACCCATTTCCAGCACACGTTTCAGAGGCAGCTTGCGACGTCTGTAGGAACGCGATACGGGAAGATGGCACGCGCGGGTCTGTCGCAGGCCCTCGCTGTGCCCAGTCCGTGGTGCCTTCCCGCCTCACCACGCTGAATTTTGTGTCAGAGCTCCAGGTCCTGCAGGTCTCCCCAGCTAGGTCCAATTTTCACTTTAACATTCAGCTTTACTGAGAGTTTGATGGCGTTTTCCATCTCGTGCTTGACAATCTGAGCGACCTACAAGAAAATGCTGAGCATCAGATGTACGCGTAACTGCAATGCTCCGGTTTTCTGTCAACAGCTGGGGTGTCCGGGCACCTGGAATCCTCTCCTGCATTTATGTCACTGACTTAGCACTGATGGAAATGCAACCAAGCACTTCCATCTTGATTAGGGTTTCCAAATGGAGAAAATGCGTAAGGCCGGTCACATTTTACGCAGCACAGAGCTGCGCCTGGTTCCTCACTGTTTACAGGTACTTTAGGGGAAGAGGCAAGATTAAATTTCCATTAAACACTTGAGAGTCCTGCAGAATCTCCTCTTTCAACCAGCTGCAGAATTCGAAGCATTTCATGGAGTCTGTTCTGAAAACTTGAATGTACTGAAAGCAAGACACAAAACAAACACACCAGAGGCAAAGAACATTGTTCCTCCTCCTTGAGTAGGCACGAGAGGAACTCTGGGAATCACAGGCTACAGACCTCTGGGAAAGAAGATCCCATTCAACACAGGTACTAGAAACACTGCCCAGGTTCTCCCTCATCATTTTGTTGAGGCAACTCCAACATTTGTCACCCTCCAGAAGTATTCCTAAGATAACACTCATTTCAGGACACAGCCAGAGGACCAGGAGATATTTTTGCCTGCCACTCTTTGGATTGTAAGAGACTATTTGTCTGTTTTTTTCCTGAGTGTATATACCTGTCCTGCATAAAAGAACTCTCCTTCCTACCCCAAGACCCAGGTGGAGTCAGCCTGTCCTGGATTGTTTATTTGAACGGATCTTTCAGTCCACAGCCATCTTGTGAACGTTTCCACAACAGAATGAAAAGAGGCTCTGAAATTCCTCATCCTAGGGACCCCTGTGTCACCGTAGGGGCTACTCAAGCTTTCTGACCCTTTCACGCATTTTCATGATTGCCTTATGGGTATCCCCAGTAGAAATGTCTCCACAGTTTTTACTGGGGAATGGAGGAGGGATTTGAGGAGATCAGAGCACGGGAGTCTACATCAGTATTAAGAACTAGGGGGAGATTTGTCTTCCAAAACCCTATGCCCTTAGGTGCCACATTTCAAAATTATCTTCATAACCTAGAAAAAAGCTTTGAAATAGGATGTAATTCAGCACAGGTGAATACAGAATAGAAAGAAACAGGGTAGAGAACTGGGATAGAAATAATCTACTGTTCAAAAATAGGATGAAAAATAACTGCCTGTGCAGGAAAAAATGGGGTTATCAGAGATTAAGAACTGAACAGGGCTTAAGCAAGGCAGGCTGTTGTGAGAAAGAAAGCTAACGCAGTTCTGGAACACAGCGAAAGAAAATGTTGCTTGTGTGACACAGACCAATTTTCCACTCTCTTAAACCTTGATCAAGTTTCTTTTGAAATTCTGGGTCCCAAACATGAACCATACAGAAGATTCTCTGAGAAATAGTTAGAGGTCCAGCACACATCGAGGAAAACCACATTAAGGCTGCTGCACCTAGAAAGAGGGACAGGGGCTGCAGGGGAGACACAAAAATATTGTGATAAGCTCTGAAATTCCCTATCTTCGCTCTGCACAGCCTAAGAAAGCCCCGAAGCCCCAGCCATTTCACACCTTTAGCACAAGAAAGAGCAGGTATTACCCCAATGTGTTCTTTTAAAAGAGGCAAGCCAGCTCACTGGTGGTTCTCTTTTCATTTGCAGACTATCCCTAGTGCTGTTTCTCTTAGAAACCATTTGTAAGAGTACTCTTGCTGGAGCACAAATTCCTAGATATATAGATATTGCAGTTTTCTTTTGTGCACTTTAGCAGCTGAAAATAAGCCAGAGCCAGCATCAAACATGTGACCAAACTAAATTGTCTGAATAAAAATTGCTGTTGCAGCAGATAAACACATGATTTACAGTATAATTAAGCTTTGGTGCCAGCAAAATGGAAAAAAAAACCCTCACCAATACAGAAACCAAGAAATGCTTCCTTCTTTTTTACTAAAAGGCATAATGTAGTTCAAAAGGACTAATTCAGGCCCTACTTTGAGTAGAGGCTTTAGAGGGAGAGACTTCAAGAGATCCTTTCTAACCTAGATCTTTCCACTATAGGATAATTCTAATGATGCACCTGAAAGGACAGCAAGCAACATTATCAGAAAAAAAACAAACCCACCTTACCGAAAACCAAACCCCATCCTTTCTGCCCTAAAAACAGTTAATCAAAGAGGTAAGAAATACCCTGTTGTCTCAGCTAGACAGAAATCCTTGAAAAACAAGTAAATCTGGCACGCACAAGGAAAGTCAGAGTTTAGGAAACATGCCTTGTGGCTGGTTTAAGTCACTGCTCAGAAAATCTATGGGCAGATACGTAACTGGAGGCAGTTAGAAAAGCTGGAAACAACCACCCTTGAAGCTGGGGTTGTTAATGAAAAACTGTAATACATTAAGTAATAAGCAAATCCACTTGCTTGGCCCCAGTTCTTCTGGGGCCACTGTGATAACTTGGAGTCCACAGGTAAAGATGTAAAAGCCTGTACTCGGGAGATTTCAGTTTTCTGTAGAGAGAAAATTAGGAGCCTTCATCTCTACAGCCTGCCTGGATTGAAACAGCAGATGTCCAAACGGAGCAGCAAAACGGCCAGAAGCTTAAGCTGAGATTCAAAAGACAAAGACTAACCTTTTGTTCTTAATGACATTTTTTAAAAACTAAAAATGCTCAGGCCAGGCACTACTCCTGAAAGCTCTCTGACACAAGGAGTTACCGCTCGCCATCAGGAAACGGCCTCTTGTCATGAAAGATGTGTACGTGCACAACAGAAATGGGAAGGAGACATCCCCAGGCTGTGGCAGCACACCCAGGCAGCCTTCCTGCCTTCATGCTCAGGACTTGGGAAAACCCAGAGCTGCCAACAAATGGCTAAACACTTGCTACTGAAAGCTGTCACACAGACACCGCTATGCCCGGCACAGGAGTGCCTACGCAGAGGTAGAGCACACTCACTGATGCACATGAAAGGTCCACACAGCACATTTCCTGCACTTACCATGCTGCTAACAAGCACCATAACCCTCCTGCCAGAAAGATAGGTAGGTGGGGAATGAGGAAACAAGTACCAGAAGTACAGAATCCTCCTTTCCCTACACAGAGTACAAACCACAGCTGTGACAATACATGTTCTGAGTTAGGCACCAGAAGACACAAATGTAAACAGGGAGGCAAAAATACCTCCAGACAAGGAGAAACTTCCCCCTGCAACTACCAACAATATTAAGCTACATCAGTCACCGAGTCTTGCAGCTGAGTTGTACAAACTGCTGTTACAGGCAGCAAAGCACATGTTGGAAAAACAAATCTGAGTCTGAAAATGGATTAAGAATATAAGCAACATTTTTTATCCAATGTAACATCATCTTCACAGAGCTTTGAGCACACAGCGAGAGAGGATCCAGGGAAGAGAAGCTGAGCCCTAGAAGGAAGGCTTGTTTGAAACACCGTAATGCAGTAGAGAGCTGAAAAAGTAACCCCATGGCTGTACCTGGATGACGTCGTCCTCTGCAACTTCATAGAGGAGCTCATCGTGGAGTTGGAGGACAAAGAAACCTCCGCTGATGGGATGCAACATCCCTCTGCTTCTCTTCCTCGCTAGCCTTCCTACCCAGGTGAAGAACACAGTTTGTCAGATAGCATTACACAAAAGCATGTTTCCTGTAATTAAACCCTCACACATCCCTAACGATGAGAAAAAGAACACAAGGAACTTAAAATTAAAAAGCCCATGCCTACAGATAAAACCACAAAACATCACTATTCCATCAATATTTGTACAGTTACCAAGGGGAAATGTGCTAATGAAAAGCATTTTAGATACAAACATTTCAGCCTTACATTGAAAAGATATGAATCAGAACAGAAGCAAGAGACAGTTGCATCTCCTGAACCATCTGTTTTAAAAGTAAATTTTAAACACAGTCATGTCAGGTTTAATCAGAAGCTGGTTTGCAATGTTCTCTCTGGCAATGAATTAAGATTCTGTTTTTCTTCTAAAATCATTTTAAAGGCCAGCCTGAAAAGGCAGTAAGGCTCCTCCCAAATGCAGTTATCTGAAACTGCAGCTACTACTCCTGATTAAGAAAAAAGAAATAGAAGAAAAAAAGAGCAGTTTTTGAATCAACAAGCAAGCAGCTGACAAAAACAAGATCAAGAATGCTTTGCCTGACAAAAATAAAACAACCATTCCATAGTAAAACCTTTTTTTTTTTCCCCCCCAGAAAAGTAAACAAACCCAACCTCACAGACAGAAACCCCTAAGTTATTTATTTCTCAGGTTAGCTAACAGGAGGACTCCAGATCACAACTCCAGGAAGGGTTTCAGAGCATCATCAGCTCCTCGCACAAGCCTCACGCTGAAGCAGCAATGTTGAAGAGGCCACACAACGCAGGATGCTTCTCTGATAGCACAGACATTTATAACTTGCTGGAAAAGAACTCCTCCTAGTTCTTGAAACATCTAGTTTCAGGGGAGGAGAAGTGTCACAAATACATCTACTCACCTTCCTACAATTATGTTGGCCAAAGGTCAGTAGCTGCTGCTCCTGGAAGGGGTGGGAAGTTCTGCCAAGCACATGCCTTCTACTCATAGCAGACCTCTGAATCTTATCTCGCTAAAGTAAAACTCCCTGACATATTTTTAGAGATGTGGAAATTAATTATTTAGTTATCCTTCTCAGTCCTACAAATCAGACTCTTCATATTAAGACAGCTTCACGTTTCAGGTTGAGGCTTAGGAACTATCAAAGTTAGAACTCCATCCCTTAAGCCATCTTTCTAAAAAGCTATGACTGATGAACAAAACACTGTCTACATTATGCTAAAAAGAAGTCTTTGTAGCACTCCTCTGGGAATGAGGATCCCAGCACAGCCCTGTTATCTGCAGCTAGAAGAAATTCATCATGATAAGTGCTTCATATCAAACTCTTGTGGAGCCTTTGTGCATCAAATTCCAGTCAACAAATTCCAGACTTAATTCTGACAAAAAATGTGGGTTTGGAACTAGAAGTTGTTCCACTCTATAGAGTATCTGCTCAGTTCTCCTCCCCACTTTTGAACAATTCTGTGGTAGCATCACCGAGTACATCACATATGAACTCGCACTGTCAACCTTTGCACGATCTAGTGATGAAACAAGAGGAAATGGCCTGAAGTTGAACCAGGGGAGGCTCAGGCTGGAGAGCAGGAAGAATTTCTTTACTGACAGGGTTGTCAGGCACTGGAACAGCCTG